>JAVTVY010018118.1:0-73293 GCA_036873755.1 Hanleya hanleyi
CACGTCGTCTGACTCACAACAACAACAGATATTTTTGTTCTTTTGTACCGTTCTCGGCGTGCGCGATTTATCACGGCCCTGAGAATAAAATCAGGCGCGGTGCGCGACCACACTCGCGCACCTCAAAAACGAAAGACTGTAAACCTGAAAATGAAATTTGAATTTATCGGTTACTCACCTGGTTCTGTCGCTTCCTTTGTACTGGCATCCATCCTTGCATCCTCATCTTTACAAGCATTTCTTTCCATTTATAGCAGTAATACTAGAATATATTTGCACAAAATTTCTCGCCCATGTCGAAGTTGTATAATATGACAAGAGACTGTTTTGATTAAAACCTTGCAAAACAGCATAACACCAAAGATATGATGGATACACATGTAATTCTCACAATTTAGAAAATCTGTTTTCTTCAATTCTCCATAGACATTGCATTTTGCACACATGATAGTGGAAACACCTAAATTGTTCAAATAGAATTGCCCAGCCTTTGTGCTCATGGTATCTGTGGTGGAGAAAGTCCCACTGTTCAGTTATAGACAGGGTGGCAAGTTCTTGCAGGCTAAAGGCCCATTCTCACGGTGCGATTTGTAGTAACAACTTGTAGCATACAACTTAGTTGCATCGTGAGAACACTCGTACGATTTTAGTCACATGCTACAAGTCGTATGAAATAGAACCGGTCCTATTTCATGCGATTAGTTGCATGCTACAAATCGGGGGATTCCCCCGCCGAGTTGTTACTACAAATCGCATCGTGAGAATGGGCCTTAAAGCATACACCCAAGTTCATATGCAAATATTCTTCCAAAGCCAAAGAACTGGGAAACACTGAAGGAATCAATGCAATGGGTTTGTAAATGCAGGTCACCTGTAGAATCCAGATCCCAATTTGTATGCAAATACTCAAAGCCCCAAACAAAAGTTTCTGCCAGTCAAGATTGTCAGAGGCAGCCTGCCACTCATTTACGTTTCAAAGACATGTTTCCTGAATAGACTGCAGTCACTGGCTTGATACAATGACTTTGGTTTAAATGCTTATCTGACAGGTATAGTGAATATTCATCCCCAAAATACTTTTGGAGAATTAAAAAACAAATGTTCAATATATTTCCCATTATACGGTACTGTAAATGTTAAATAATTTGATTAGTTAATATATAACTGTGTTGCTTTCTAAAATCTCTTCGACATGGGCGAAGCATTTCTTGGAAATATGTTTCAATATTGCTGTGCACATGGGAGCTCAAGCTTGTATCTTTGTTATATTTTGAGTGCCTAAATGGATGCCAGCACAAAGGCCTTAAGAAATTATTCTGGCAAACAATGGAAGTTTAACAGGCATAGTGGACTAAAATACATATACAGGATAGTATCATAACAAAGTTAGCCACAAAATTACTTAATTAGTCCATCTATCATGTCTTTATTTATTTTCTTAAGACCTCAATTTACAAACCAGATATAATAATAATAATAGAGTCTACATTATTGCAGACTCAATATTCATGTACAGGTGTTGTAGGGCATAGGCCTATGCAAAATAAACAGTGGGCCTACGGGTAACAATTAGGCCTAATATACACATGGCTCATCGATTTAATAGTTATCCCCCAACTATGTTGGGGGGAGACATCTAGTGTTTGTTCTGTCTGTCTGGTTGGATGGATGGATGTCTGGATGTCTGTCCGTCCCCTTACCTTGTCTGCAAGATATCTTGAGAACTACTGGTTGGAATTTCACCAAACTTGGATGGAACTTCATTGGGATAGCCCCCCCCCCCCCATTTGATTAGGTTTTGGTGTGTGTGTGTGCATTCATCCGTGTCGGGTGTCTGTCCATCTACTGGTACATGTATATAAGGCCTTGTCTGCAAGATATCTTGAGAACTACTGGACGGAATTCCCTCAAACTTCGATAGAAGCTTCATTGGGATAGCCCCGTCATTTGATTAGGTTTTGGTGTGTGTGTCTGCATTCATCCGTGCCCGGTGTCCGTCCATCCATCCATCTACTTGTACATACAGGCCTTGTCTGCAAGATATCTTGAGAACTACTGGACGGAATTTCACCAAACTTGGATGGAAGCTTCAGTGGGATAGCCCCGTCATTTGATTAGGTTTTGGTGTATGTGTGTATGCATTCATCCGTGTCCGTCCATCCATCTACCTACTTGTACATGTATATACAGGCCTTGTCTGCAAGATATCTTGAGAACTATTGGACGGAATTTCACCAACCTTGGACAGAAGCTTCAGTGGGATAGCCCCCGCATTTGATTAGGTTTTGGTGTGTGTGCGTCCATTCGTCCGTGTTCGGTATCTGTCCATCTACTTGTACATGTATATACAGGCCTTGTCTGCAAAATATCTTGAAACTACTGGACGGAATTTCACCAAACTTAGATGGAAGCTTCATTGGCATAGCCTCTCATTTGATTAGGTGTTGGTGTATGTGTGCGTTCATCCGTGTCCATCATCCGTCCGTCCATCTTCATGTACATGTATACAGTATATACAGGCCTTGTCTGCAAGATATCTTGAGAACTACTGAACAGAATTTCACCAAACTTGGAAGGTTCATTGGAATAGCTCCCTCATTTGATTAGATTTTGGTTTGTGCGTGCATTTATCCTTGTCCATTGTCCGTCCATCCATTCATCTAATTGTACATGTATATACAGACCTTGTTGGCAAGATATCAGGAGAACTACTTGACACTTATTTCTACATTAATTTTATAGCACTTTCCCTTAAATAATGTGCCCACTCAACGCAAGGTGGGAGGCTGGGGGAAAACAACCAGCATAGGCTTCATGCCGGAGCGGCAATCCAAGGGTCAAAGCGGAACCTCTAGTTCCTTAATTGACGTGCGCTCAAAACTGCTCCTCTGATACTCTTGTAGAAATTCTTGGTATATTGTTCGTTGTAAATTTAAGGACAGCTTTCCGTCCAGTCTCCGTGCACTGGAATCTTAGCGGAAACGTATGTCAGTTTCCGACCTGTTTCTGCGCAACCGGAAACAGGCTAGAAACTTAATAGCAGTTTCCGGTCCATTTCCGCTGCATTGGAAACAGAGCGGAAACTGACATCAGTTTTTGTCCAGTTTCCATGTACCGGAATCTGGGCGGAAACCTAGGTCAGTTTCTGATCTGCTTCTGCTCAAGCGGAAACCGGCTGGAAACTTGAATAGCAGTTTCCAGTCTATTTCCGCTGGATTGGAAACATGGGGGAAACTCGCGTTGGTTTCCGAGCTGTTTCTGCTCGAGCGGAAACAGGTCTGAAACTCCAGCACCAGTTTTCAGTCCATTTCAAATGCATTGGAAACAGAGCGGAAACTAACATCAGTTTCCCACCCGTTTCCGCTGAAGCGTAATCTGGGCGGAAATTTAAGGACAGCTTTCCGTCCAGTCTCCGTGCACTGGAATCTTAGCGGAAACCTATGTCAGTTTCCGACCTGTTTCTGCGCAACCGGAAACAGGCTAGAAACTTGATAGCAGTTTCCGGTCCATTTCCGCTCCATTTCCGATGCATTGGAAACAGAGCGGAAACTAACATCAGTTTCCCACCCATTTCCGCTGAAGCGTAATCTGGGCGGAAATTTATGGACAGCTTTCCGTCCATTATCCGTGCACCGGAATCTTAGCGGAAACCTATGTCAGTTTCCGACCTGTTTCTGCGCAACCGGAAACAGGCTAGAAACTTGATAGCGGTTTCCGGTCCATTTCCGCTCCATTTCCGATGCATTGGAAACAGAGCGGAAACTAACATCAGTTTCCCACCCGTTTCCGGTGAAGCGTAATTTGGGCGGAAACTTAACAACAGGTTTCTGTCCAGTTTCCGTGCACCGGATTCTTGGCGGAAACAAAAACACCTGTTTCCACTGGTTTCCGCATCACGGAAACAGGCTGGAAATGGGGTGTTACAGTTTCCAACTGGTTTCCGCCAAGAATCCGCATTTTTGGAAACCAGTACATTTCACCCAGTGAGGGTTTCTCCACGGGGAATCCCCGTGTCCCGATGTAATGCGATGACTTCACCGGGGACCAGCAAATCTCAACATGTTGTCTTCCGTGGTATATATGCATTTGATACATACACCCACACGTTAGTAGTATATAATATAGCATGGTACAATCGCTCGCAGAAGGTAAAAAACATCCGTGCAGGTCCGTCTTTTTAAGATGGGTGGTGAAAAATGGCGCCCAGGGGCAAAATCTCCGATACCCCGGATGATATGAAAATTAAAATCGTAGCGCCATCTATACACCCTGGACGCAAGGACGACAACTCTGATGGAGCATTAACTCTGTTGGTTGCTGCCCCAAGGAGTATTAGGTAGGAGTATTGGGGTGGTCATAGTTTTGTGGATTTTAGTATGGCTGTGGCATTTGTTTTCTCTGTCTCACCCTATACAAGACGATGGTTGGGGCCTCGTGGCCATGGGGTGACTTTTGTAGAAAAGTTATGATGATGCACGCGTAGTAAATAGGCAGATTGGGGGTGCGCGTTTTGGAGTCTAGGTGGAATCCCACACAACGGCTTAACGCCTATTTTAACGCCTTAATTCCTACGTTAACGCCTTAACGCTTTATCTTAACGCACTAGTATAACGCATTGAATCCATGATGAAGACAGATGAGAGAAAGAAAGATGAACTCATTCAAAGCTTTCATATAGTTTATTCTCCCCAATGTACAGCCGCGTTGGATATGTTTACAATTCAAGTATGCTCTTCTCCAACCGGAGGCCGCCATTTGACGTTGCATCTGTCATATTCGTTAGATATATTCTCGGCTGCATTTGTCTAATCAGATGTCGCCATTTCAGAAAGTTCAATCTTCGGCCATGTTCGCTATGATCTGTGTGTTCTAATCGTCGTCGGGCAGGCCAGGATACTGTAACGGCAAGATGTCCTGGAACAGCTGTTTGCGCATTTTGATCGCATTTTGCAGGGCCTCGGTGGATGATAGTCCCATATCCTCTCCCAAGTGACGCTTGGTCTTCATGATGGACCTGTGCGTGGGGTCGCCTTTCATTTCAAACGGTAGTAGAGTACACCGTTCATAGATCGCCATGACTGTTTTTTTCTGATGCAGGGGCGCATTTTGATGTACGCCTGCTATACGTTATCCTGTTCGGCGTCTTCGATCGCCGCAGCGTGAGTATTAATAGCTTCATGCACAATACGATCCCACAAGATAGGTTCTTTCTCACTTCCCTGTGATGTAGGCTGACTATCTGAGGTCAAGCTCTCCGTGGATAGATTATCAGAAGTCTCTGTTTCGGTATCAGTCGGTGGACTCTCAGAATCAGCTGGCATATTCTCAGCATCCGCCTCAATGGACTCCTCGGTGTCCCATCCCATGTATATTCTACTGGTGTCGCATCATATCGTAATGTCTGGTGAATGTGCGTTTGCACTCAGGGCATGTATAACCCATGTTGACAGTTGACAGAACGTCGACTGTGCACGTTTTTGGACAGTAACGTCCGCCAACGCCCAGTTCAACGCTTCAACGCCCTGTTAAAATAACTTAGAAGCGCTAATTGTTCTAGATATTCCATGGAATTGACACTAATTCATCGAAATGCGGTGACGCTCGTCAACGACCGTCGTTACGACTTAACGCCCTATCTTAACTCCTTAACGCCATATAGTAACGAGCTCTAACGCCTTTACACATGTATGGTACACCCGCACCCTGGTGTACCCTATGCCCTACGGGCTATACAGGGTGTACCACACAGGCGTTAGAGTGGCTATCCACAGTTTCGTAGTAATGGTCCCGGTCTGCCCGTGTTCTGCTACATCATAATTCTTCGACTTCTTGATAGCGTATATCTATAATACCATCCTATTCAGCATTATCAACGTTGCGAACGAGCACGTACAGATCGATGGCTGGCTTCGTCTGCACGGTGATCGAGATCATGAAGTAAATTTTGTCCTGCCTCAGTTATGCCCCTTGCATGTGCCTAAAATCAAGACAAATTTACGGGAAGAAAATCTGACAACAAACGAGCCGGTTGACCCCCACTTTTTTGTCTTTTTAAGTTGAAACCGGACCAGGGAACGTGAGAAAGAAATTTAATTGAAATCGCTCTTACAGATTTTTCTGGAAATTGAGCCGAATTTGACCATTTTTCGTCATTTTAAGGGGTTTTCTAGGAAAACTGAAGCAAGTTTGGAGGGGAATGTCCGAGATTCATTGTTCTATAACATAGCGGTGCTATGTCTTAAAATAATAGTTTAATCATGCTCTTTCACAAAATATATCATCGAAGTGATTTGGGTTGACGATTTTACGACAATTGATGACCTAAAAACGGACCCATGGTATATTCCTTGCCGAATGGAAGAATTCCTGGAGTGCACCCTAAGGCGTTAGAGCTCGTTACTATAGGGCGTTAAGGCGTTAAACTAGCACTGTGTGAAATGTTCAAGTTTCCAATTCCGGAAACCTATTGGAAATTGTATCGCTACAGCTTCCAATAGGTTTCCGGTGGGTTTCCGGAATTGGAAACTTGACCATCTCACGCAGTGTTGGGCGGTAAGATAAGTCGTAAAGGCGTTAAGATAGGGCGTTAATGCGTTGAAACAGGCGTTACGGCGTAACGACGGACGTTAGAGCGTTAAGGCGTTAACATAGGGCGTTAAGGCGTAACGACGGGCGTGGACGGGTGTCACCGCATGTCGATGGATTAGTGTCAGTCCCATGGAATATCTAGAACAGTCAGAGCTTCTGGGCTATTACACCAGGGCATTGAAGCGTTAAGCTGGGGGTTGGCGGGCGTTACTATCCATGAAGCAAGCGTATCCCAAAAACGTGCACAGTCAACGTTCAAATGTCAGCATAGCTTATACATGCTCTGAGTGCAAACGCACGTTCACCAGACCTTACGATACGATGCGACACCAGAAGAATATACATGGGATTGAAGACACCGATGAGTCCATTGAAGCGGATGCTGAGAATATGCCAGCTGATTCTGATAGTCCACCGACTGATACCGAAATAGAGACTGTTGAGAGTCTATCTACTGATACGGAGAGCTTGACCTCAGATACATGTAGTCAGCCTACACCCCCGGGAAGTGAGGAAGAACCTACCTTCCGGAATCGTATGGTGAATGAAGCTATTAATACTCACGCTGCGGCGATCGAAGACGTCGAACAGGATAACGTACAACAGGCGTACATCAAAATGCGCCCCTGTGTCAGAAAAACAGCCATGGCGAGCTATAAACGGTGTAGTCTGCTAGCGTTTGAAATGAAAGGCAACACCACGCACAGGTCCATCATGAAGACCAAGCGTCACTTGGGAGATGATATGGGACTATCACCCAGCGAGGCCCTGCAAAATGCGATCAAAAACAGCTGTTCCAGGACATCTTGCCGCTACAGTATCCTGGCCTGCCCGACAACGATTAGAACAAACGAATCAGAGCGAACATGGCCGAAGATTGAACTTACTGAAATGGCGACTGCTGGTTGGACAAGAGCGGCCGAGAATACATCCAATTGGCAAGAACGAATATGACAGATGCAGCGCCAAATGGTGGCCTCTGATTGGACAAGAGCATACTTAAATTGTAAACATATCCAACGCCGCTCCCCCAGCTTGAGCATGATGTAACATTGTGAAGAATAAACTATATGAAAACTTTCTTTCTCTCATCTGTCTGCATCATGGCGTCAAGGCTTTATGCTAGGGCGTTAAGGCGTTAAGATAAAGCGCTAAGGCGTTAACATAGACGTTAATGCGTTAACATCTGCGTTAAGGCGTTGCGTGGGATTCGCATTCTCTCGCTGCAAATATTGCTATGCATATAACCTTGAAGTATCTGGGGCTTAGTCAGCACCTCCGCATCTCCCCTTTCTCTACTACTCCCCATTGCGCATGGGCACGCGTATCACCATCATTCTGGCTCTACCCGGTAGGAGCTTCAATAGAACACCACTCATGTTTAGATATAGCCTGAGGCTTATGGTATACAAACGACTTCATATGACGACTCACTCGCATTCCTCCTCCTCCTCCCCCCTCCTCCTCCACCACCACACACACACCTACACACATACGCTGAGGTAACTCCACCGGGTAGCGAGAGCGAACGTGGCCACCTCTCCCCAAACGCGCTCATGTGAACTTCCAAATCTCTCCTTTCTCTACTACTCCCCGAGTGCGCAGGCGCATGTCACTCACAGTCTGACTCTAGTCCACGCTTGACTAGTATACCTCACACGACCCATTCGGACCAATATTGAACCATCTCGACACCAAAACGACCATTCCAATGCACTTTTTCTACTGCGGGTGCGCAGATGGGTGATATTGCCACTACACACCCATCCAGTCGCATGCTCCCCCACGAATGCTTCAAGATGGCGCATATCACTCCCAGTCTGACTCTAGTCCACGAGTGCTTTATTAGTATACCCCACACGACCCATTTGGACCAATAGTGGGTCATCACGACTCGAAAACGTCCATTCCAAATGCACTTTTACCACTGCGCATGCGCGCCACAGCCCCTACCTCCACGACCCACCAGTCCAGTTGGAGGCTCCTCCACGAGTGCTTCACTATGACATCTCCCGCACCCCACTAGGACCAATAGTGGTCCATCTCCAGGCTAAAACGTCCATTTCCATGTCCTTTTCCCACAATTCCCTGTCTACGTCAGCGCGCCATAGCCTCTACTTCCACGCCCCACCAGTCCTGTCTGGCGCTCCTTCGCGAGTGCTTCACCATGACACCTCACACGACCCATTCGGACCAAGAATGGTTCCTCAACCACTGAAACACACGCCCACAGACATCCAAAATGTCCGTTTTCGCTGCTACTTCTACTCATGACGTCACCAATGACGTCACTGATGATATGGACATCCCTCAAGTCGCGGTCTACACCACAAGAGCTCATATGAGACCCTACACGATCTATTTGGATGCCATATATCCCCTCAAACACTCAAATACGCCCTTGCGCTCCTCGACTGTGCATGCGCGCCATAGCCTTCCTTCCACGCCACACCTGTTCAGTCGGATGCTACTCCACACGTGCTACGCACTGACACCTCCCACGTCACATTCGGACAAAGGATAATCCACCTCGACCCCAAAACGCCCACCCCGATCTGCCTATTTACTACGCATGCGTCAAACTTTTTAACAAATGTCACCCCATGACCTCGAGACTCCAACCATCGTCTTGTACAGGGTGAGACAGAGAAAACAAGACGCCACACCCCATAGTAAAATCCACAAGAAAAAAAGACCACCCCAACACTCCTTCCTAATACTCCTTGGAGCAGCGACCAACAGAGTCATTGCCCCGTCAGAGTTGTCGTCCTTGCGTCCAGAGTGTATAGATGGCGCTACGATTTTAATTTTCATAACATCCGGGGTATCGGAGAATTTGCCCGTGGACGCCATTTTTCATCTACCGATTTTACAAAAACAGACCTGCACGGATGTTTTTGCCTTTTGCGAACGATTGTACCATGCTACATTATATAATACTAACGTGTGGGTGTATGTACCAAATGCATTCATACCACGGAAGAAAACATTGAGATTTGCTGGCCCCCGATGACGTCATCGATCTACATCGAGACACGGGAATTTCCCGTGGAGAAACCGTTCTATTTATAGATCATGACGTCAGTTCTATTCATAGATCACCCGATTTGAGGAGTAGAACAGTACATGGTAATACTGCGTAATATAAAGGAATGTCAATGTATTCATGTATTTTTTCGTGGCTATACGGATCGACCATCGTGTATTCAAACCTATCACGAGTCACAACTATCCTGCTCCTGCGCATGGACAGTCGGATATCCACCGGTTACTGTTGTTCGACCTTAAGTAAAGTTAAGGTCGAACAACCGATCACCTCGATCAACCCGCCATTCCCGGCGATTCAGTCCACCCGCCGCGTATTTGAAGTCTCGTTGACATGGGACTATTTTCTGTCCGCTGAGGCTTCTCCCCGGAAGTGACCGCATCACCGCCAGACATGACCGCATCACCGCGGTGTGTTACCTTTGACCAGAATCTGACCTTTGACCCGGACGTGACGTCACCGAAAGTGACCTTTGACCCGGATGTGACGTCACCAGATGTGACCTTTGATTCGGATGTGACGTTATCTATGACGTCACCGGATCAGGGGCAGATAACTCTGGGGCGCAAAAATACTCGGGAATTTTCACTCTTCCTACTACTTGACGTGTACAGTAGATATTCAGTGACGTGGAGAATGAAAAGAGATAAACCCTCTTTCCCCACTTTGACTTCAAGTCTTATAACATTATCGGGGCATCGGATTGTATACCTCCTACTGTCATATATACTCTCAAACTGCATTGAGGTTAACACTCAGCGAGCAGCTTTTGCGCATAGCCAAGTTGGACCAGGATGTCAAAAAGTAGGCATCTTTCTTGTTCATTCTTCGATAAGATATACTGGATGCATTCTCCATTACAAGCGTCTAGTCCGTCATTCATAATTCAGCCGTCGTCCATTAAAGAATATGCGAGTCCATAATCCGAAGTCTGGCACTTTTCCTGTATAGCCCTGATACAGACTGAATGCGCATGCGCGCCGCGTTTTTCAGCCTAATTCAGTCAGATGGCGTTCCACAGACGGTTTAGGAGGTTACACGATATGACAATGGGAAAATCCTACATGTGACCAATCATAATAAATTAACCAGTCACAATGCATTACATTCGATACGTTGAAAATCTGATGACTTAATTTGATGAAACTATTGATGAACACTTGCATGGTCATCAAGCACTCAAACTGTCAGTAGATTCCATTGTCTTTCTCCATGTGTACTCCTCCATGTGTACTCCTCTATTTACTGATCTAGGTTCTTTGGAGGCCAGCATCACGGACATTATCTCCTATAGAGTCCATCTCAATATTGACCATGCCTCGCCGATCGTTGGTAAACGGAATAACTAATCGGTCGATTAATAATATAACGGCTAGTGGCTTATTTACAACTTTTAGTAACGCATAGGAAGGATAGAGTAACTCGTTATTACGAATTGTATAATTTATTCTAACGAACTAATAACACAAGTGACTGGTGACCTTGATGTGGCGAGTGATAAGGACCTGAAATTACTCCTGATGAAAGGACCTAAATATAGAGAGCCGAGAAGAATAAATCTGAAGGCCGACCAGAAGATAGTCCTGTCTGCATTGGAACAGTACGTTATTGATTGGTCTAAGCGAGAAAAAGTTGAACCTACAGTACTCGCTGATTGACTGGACCTCACCAAAAGCAAGGTCGTTGAAACAATCCGCCATATTTACAGAAGTACTCTTCCCCAACCAAAACAAGTACTGAGAAACCTCAATTCGCAAGAAGTTCTAGCAAATATCCAGAGTAAATTCGTCATAGTCCCAGCAGACAAAGCTTCAAATAATAGAATATTCATATGTAAATATTACTATTACCAGGTGCTGGTTAAAGAATTGAGTGTAGACATATCTTCATCAAATACGTCTACTTACTCCCAAACTTCAATTACTCTGGAAGATTTATTTAACAATCACAAAACGTTTCTCAGGGAAAGAGGTATTTGTCTTCCAACCAATCATAACGACATACCAAAAGTATACTGGACTCCCAAAATGCATAAATCACCATACAAAGCTAGATTCATAGCTGGTTCTAGAAGCTGCACCACCAAGCTTCTATCAGCCTTATTGACGAGGGCCCTTCAGGAGGTAAAAGCATTTTGGGAAAGGTATTGCGTCACTATTTCTAAAACCTCTGGCGTTGAATGTATGTGGATATTGAAAAACTCAAAATGTCTTACGGAAGAACTTGATGCTAAAGGTCACATACCGTACAGACATGTTTCCACATGGGATTTCTCGACTCTCTATACTACAATCCCTCATCAGGACCTCATAGACTGTCTTAGTTCATTAATAGTATCTGTGTTTCAGAAAACTGATCGTAGATATATTAATGTCGGAAGCCATAAAGCATTCTTTAGCTCTACTACATACAAGAGATATCATTCATGGGATGTTCTTTGTTTATAGAGTTGCTTGAATTTCTCATAAAAAATATCTATGTGAAATTTGGCAACACAATTGTGCACCCCTGTTGACTGACCTGTATCTGTTCTCTTATGAATATGACTATATGCAGGCGCTTTCAAAAACCGATCCATTCAAAGCCCGTTCCTTCTCATTCACCAAACGATATATAGACGATCTTCTCGCTGTGGATAATCGCTATATAAATGACGCAGTGAAGGATATATATCCACCTTCACTGGATTTGAAGGAAACTACAGATAGCCCTACAGGCACATCATATTTAGATCTATATCTCTACAAAAATGAAGCGGGCATTCTCTCTCGTCGACTTTATGACAAATGAGATGACTACAATTTCGTAAACTATCCCTTTCTGGACAGTAGTATTCCAGTGGGACCTGCATATGGCGTATACATTTCTCGCCTAGTAGCATTTGCTAGATCCTGCATTAATTGTGACGATTTTAATCAACGTCACAAAACATTGTTGCAGAAACTTATAAAACAGGGCTATTCCACCAAGCGCCTCCACTCAAAGTTTCTCAAATTTGGCGATACATATCGCATGCTGATAGCAAAATACGAACGTAACATGCAAGATCTATGGCGTTACGTTTCGTAACTTCCGCTTACCCGGGGCTAGGGGCCGTATGAACCCATGTACTTCAAGATCCTCATGGTGCTCATATGAACAGTCACAATCAAAGCGTGACTGAGATACATCATTCTCTAAATAACGACTGTACAACGATTATTATGGATTAAGAATAGTGTGACGATTCGTTAATCCGTGAATTGTATAATATTCGCTGGCAGTTCAGACGTGTACATATAATAATGTTCGATATGACGAATGACGATTTCTGACCCTGTATTTGTTGATTTTTCTCAATGTAATGTTCGTTCAATTTATAATTCTTTATCAGAGTGGATTAAATACCTTGTTCTTGTTGTTACCCAGTAGTTGTTGTTGAATATCTGGATGTGTGGAGTGAGATTTTCACGTGTATGCACATAATTTTGTTGGCAAACTTTTCCGATGTCAGCCATGTGTACGATGATATCAAAACGAGGCTATACTCTGAAACGCTGCATCTTATGGACGATAACGTAATTGTACTAGCGTTTCATGAATTGTAATTGTTCGAAATGATCGCTTCTGAAAGAGATTGTCTTTATTAATCGCAACCTTTGAATGATTATTTGGTGATTAGCCGTTTACGACGCTAAGCTCTCCTGAGGGTCGAGAGTATTACACTGGGTTCATCCCACCAGGTGGCGCTGGGGTCGTCTGCCCGCGAAAGTATAAAAGGCCAAACATACTAATAATTCGGCACTTGGTAATCACCGGGTCAGCTACACGGTTGAAATAACTGTGAGAATAACCAACGATATTCCAGCAATTAATTGTCTGAAACAGCCAGCAGGATATTACCATACCTTAGGTAACTGGATACCATTGGAATATAATAACGAGTATGAGAAGCAGATAATTTTATTTGTGCAAGGCCTACTCTTCAATGTAAACAAACCGTTGTCAAGGAAATTATGGGAACCCCGATCCACTACGAGATATAAATACGGGTGAAAAGAATTTCAGCTGTATGCATATTTACTAGTCAAATATAGGCTAAAATGTGTTTTGCAGTGAAATATCTTTATCTTCAAGATCAACACTGGTGTTATTCAGCTATTATTTGATGTTATACATTCTGCCCCGAATTCCAGTGCCAAACCAATAAATATAACAGAGGAAACCAACAGGAATATACACAGAAGAAATATACTGTCAGACTGCATCCCATACATTAAATGAGAGATATTATAATTCGGGAGTGATTTAGTTCTCACTCAGTGGCGTAACGTCAGAGTCATTAGAACTGAATATCACTACCCGCTTTTATAAATCCGGGTGACCCCAAAAATAAAAAACGGGTAATTCTAAAAATCAAGACAAAGTCGATTAAGTTAACAGTTACCCCCAATTACGGACACGGGAAGGGTTTAGCTGATATTCTAGACTTGTTCTAGTTTAAGGCTTTAAGCATAGCCCGTGAAAGTTAAATATTGGGTTGAAACAACGCCAGCATTTCACGACCCGCATTTATAAACCCGGGTATCTCTTATAATAAACGACGGGTAACCCCAACATCAAGACGAAGTCGATTAAATTCACAGTTACTCCCAATTACGGACACGGGAAGGGTTTAGCTGATATTCTAGACTTGTTCTAGTTTAAAGCTTTAAGCATAGCCCGTGAAAGTTAAATATTGGGTTGAAACAACGCCAGCATATCACAACCCGCATTTATAAACCCGGGTAACCCCAAAAGTAAAAGACCAGCATAGGCTGGAGCGGCAACTCAAGGGTCAAAGCGGAACCTCTAGTTAATATTGCATTTGTCAACTACATTCGGTGTGTTACAAAAATAACACCACAAAGGACTTGATCTTTCGTTTCACTGTAAATGTGTGGTAATTAACTCTTTCTGCCCATAATATTTAATATTGCATTTGTAAACTACACTCGGTGTGTTACAAAAATAACACCACAAAGGACTTGATCTCTCAATGTAATCTGTGTGGTAACACCACAAAGGACTTGATCGCTCACTGTAATCTGTGTCACTTCAGCTGAAAGTATAACTACTGCGTATTCGATTGTGTGTGATGTAACTCGTGATGATACGCTTGGGTCTTTGTACTGAATTGCGAGCTAACAAACCACGGTACTAAATTCTGTAAAAAGGTTACAATGAATTGCACAGTTTTGAGTTTCAGGGGTAACTTAGGCAAGTAAATGCAAAAGGTTATTGAATGGGAGTTGCGCCTGTGCACATGATTGCAATATCACCGAGAATAATATCGGTCATATTAGGATGTATTTCAATATCCAATCTCCCGAGTGGGATGTGTGTCCCACTTGGTCATTTTCTCTGACATGTTAATGTGATCTCCGGCAGAGCAGACGACACTCTAGTCTGTGATCTCCGGCAGAGCAGACGACATTCTAGTCTGCTTCTGACTAATGTACGAAAGTACATGTTTCTATATTTTTGTATAATTACTCTTTACGTACATGTATAATTGTCGTGTTCGTGTTGTATTGTTCGTGTTTTATTGTTCAACTCGTACAGACAATGTATGTCGAAAAGTTTTTCTGTTACCCTCCATGGTCGGCTCCTGCAACAGGTATTTTCCCCTATACATTTCCTCATACCCAATCAACCTCTCTGGAATCGATCAGAACACATCTAAACTGTATTCCTAAATTATTTAGAAATGGATAATATCAGCATTTTAAATCCACCAGCCGATCCCGATTTGCTACAATTGCCCTTTTATAACGAGGATGACATAGTTATTAATTTTATACCGAACGAGAAATCTAATGATGATATATCATATCTTCAAGGTTTTCAGGATATGGCGTTCAATCCACTAGAACTAAATAATATTGAAGCTATTCAACATACTTAACCGATGACTGTTCTCCTGAAATATCTCACTGGGGAGATCTTCATAGCCATCAGTCAAATTATTACATTGAAAACTCATTTAATGCACGTATTGATACTAACGCTATTTAGGATACAAATTCTATATCAGTCATACACTTCAATGCCAGAAGTCTGAAAAAACACTTCTCTGAAATCATTGGCCTAACTCATAACTTAAAATTTAACTTCTCAGCTATTGGTATTTCTGAAAGTTGGCTGGATACATCCACCGAAAAATTATTTGATATACCTGGGTATCGGCCTTTTACTTCTTCAAGGGTCAAACGAAAAGGCGGAGGATTATATATGTCATTATATATCAATGACAAATTCTCAGAATGCTCAGTAAGAGAGGATTTATCCTTCCTCGAAGACGATGGTGAATATGAATCTCTGTTTGTGGAGATGACGGATGGTCCCATGTCTTATATAATTGGTATTATATATCGACCGCCTGGGAAAAATGTAGACTTATTCAATAATGGTATGACATCTTTATTGGAAATAATCAACCCTGAGAAAACGAATTGCATAATTATGGGAGACTTTAATATTGACCTATTTAAAACTGACCGCCATGGCCCATCTCAAAACTTCCTTGATATCATGAGATCGCATTATTTCCTCCCTAAAATAACGAAACCAACCAGAGTCAAATCTAATTCTGCAACCTTGATTGACAACATTTTCTTGAACTTCCACGAAGATTGCTTATTATCTGGAATACTCCTATCTGACGTTACAGACTATTTCCCTGTTTTTCACATTAACAATAGCCAATTTTCTAAAAGAAACAATCTAGTAGTATAACATTTCGAAGAATAAACAAGGAACAAAAAGACAGATTTAAACAAAAGCTGGAAAATGTAGACTAGAATGGTGTTCTTAATGAACAAGAAGTCAATAAAGCTACGGATACTTTCTCTGCGAAGTTTAGTGAAATATATAACGACTGTTTTCCACTGGTAACAAAAACTCAAAATAGAAATGACATTATTAAGCCATGGATTAGTTCCGCAATTCTGAAATCAATAAGAGAGAAAAACCGTCTATTCAGACAACATATTGAAAGTAAAGACCCAATCCTCAGCCAAAAGTATCGCAATTACAGAAACAAATTAAATCATATCCTAAAGCTAGCCAAGCGGAGGTATTATGAAGATAAATTCAATCAGCATAATACTAATATAAAAGGCACGTGGAGAATTTTAAATGAGCTAATGAATCGCAAAAAAACAACTAGTTTACCTGATAAATTCAAAATAAATGATCAAGAGATAACCGATCCAGTCGATATTGCTAACGGCTTCAATGATTATTTCAGTACTGTTGCATCTAATCTGGAATCAAATATTCCTGATACAACTAAAGACTTCAAAAAATTTCTAACCACTATAGGTATCAGCACAATTTTTCTCTGGAAGATTGCTCAGTTGAAGAAGTAAACAATATTATAGCGGAATTTAAAAATGGTGCAGCTGGTATTGATGGTATACGAACTTCTCTCATCAAACCAATTGCCAATCTTCTATGTGAACCATTTTGCCATATAGCAAACTTATCGTTTCGACAAAGCCAAGTACCTAATTGCATGAAGACCGCCGTTGTAACCCCAATATTCAAATCTGGTGATAAACAATTGTTTGAAAATTATCGCCCTATATCTGTACTTCCCTGTTTTAGTAAAGTACTAGAGAAGCCAGTGGCAAATAGAACGTACACATTTTTGAACGAACAGAACATCCTTTATTTAAACCAGTTTGGCTTCAGACAAAACCACTCCACCGCTCTGGCTGTTCTATCTTTATATGAGAAACTAGTAGCTGCAAAGGAATCACGCAAATATAGTATTGTTACCTTTCTGGACTTGTCAAATGCTTTCGATACTGTTAATCACGAAGTACTACTGTATAAGCTTGATCATTACGGCTTCCGAGGAACTACAAACTCCTGGTTCAGAAGTTATTTATCGTCTAGATCACAATATGTTAAGTTCAACGATACAATGTCGTTTTCTACCCCTATGGGCTGTGGAGTTCCACAAGGCTCAATATTAGGCCCTATTCTATTTCTGCTTTACATAAATGACATTAGTAACGTTACTCACCTACTTGATATACTGCTCTTTGCTGATGATACCAGTGTCATTCTTTCAGACAAAAATTATACTAACCTCATTACAGGTATGTCACTGGAACTGGAGAAGCTACATACCTGGTTCTCCTGCAACAAACTATCTCTAAATATAGCTAAAACGAAATTCATGTTTATAAGACCAAGCAAACGATCAAATGTTGATGCTCCGACAATATCTGTTAATGGTCAAGCTATAGAACAGGTAGAAAAATTTAAATTTCTTGGAGTTTACTTTAATAATAAACTGAATTGGCTGTCACATATAAATGAAATTGCTAAGAAGCTATCAAGATATTTAGGTGTTATAAATCTTATCAAAAACCAAGTTAACAAAAAAACATTATTCATACTGTATTATTCTCTGATTTGTCCCTATTTGACATATTGCAATCTTGTATGGGGCAATACCTCATAAGCCATCTTACTGCTTTAATAACTCTCCAAAAACGTGCAATCAGAATAATATCTCTATCTGGAAGGTATGAACATACCGAGCCTCTTTTTAAAAATCTGAATATTCTTACACTACCACAAATGAATGATTATCTTCTTTTACAATATGTCCACACTTTCAGTTATCACCCCTTACTTCTACCCACTATCCACCAGAGATGTTTTACCCGCATATCAAATGTGCATCGATATGCTACAAGAAACTCCAGAATCAATTTGTATCGACCCTTCTATTCCTCTGATCTCTCGTTCTTCTCTGCAAAAATTAAAGGTCCTAGGCTATGGAATAAACTACCGATTTATCTTAAAACAATAGATTCTATTTCTTTTTTCAAGTCACAGTTGAAAAAATACCTTGCATTGGGCTGACAGCTTGTACATCCTGTAAGCAGGACCGACCATGAGTGCATTCTATTATTCGCCATTTTGAGAAAGTTCTAACACGAGTTGAATTACTATAATGAATTATAATATATTAAATCTGCAATGCGGTTATATAATTCCATATTATTATTTATTTTGGATTTTTTTAGGGGATAGAACAAACCCTCTGGGGTTTTATTCCCGCCAGACATAACCTAGGTGTCTTTCCATTACGTATGACTACTGAATTAATCGTATTTGAAATATACTGTCAATAATTTCTATGAATTTGAACTGGTGAATAAATTAATTAAATTGAATGACGTCACGGCCACGTGACCAGCACTCGAGCCGTAAAAAACATCACGAGAGATTCATTTCGATACCCTGAATTCTATATTTCAACCCAGGATATCCTCAACCAAGATGGCCTCCAGTCACTACCACTCCTCGACTGCGCATGTGTACCATGTCGTCACTTGCGGTCAAAACCACCGAAACGTAATCTACACTACGAGAGTTTCCGTCAGTCTTGTTGTACATCACGGGAGCTTCACGGCCTATTTGGACTGGTGATGGCATCCAGATCGCCCAAACACAACCTTGCACCCCCAAAAATGTCATTTCTCTACTACTGGCGTCACAGTCACATTATGGCCAGGACACTGTATGACTTTACACAACAAGAGCTTTAATATGTATCTAAATGTATTAAGCAAATTCCTAGACCGAATTTCAAGACATACAGTCCGCTACAGGACGAAAAGAAACAGCAGTTATACCCTTTAATTAGTTCTGGTGGCCATATATTGGACTTTGGCAACCATAATGCATTCTTGTTGACTCTAAAATAAAGGGATTTGATTAGTCCTACCACGCTACTAGAAAAAAACCCTCTAATTTCATGGGTACAACATAGATTTTCCAGTGACAAAAAAAATGTGCAAATGAGATTCAGTAGGGTTTGGTGGCCGTTTTGTATTTAGACCGGCATATTGGATTTTGAGACCAGTTGCAAATCATTCCAAAATTAGGTGATTATGCATAACTTAAAATACGACCAGAACAAAAATCGCATCATTTTGTGGTTAGATTTCGAGCAGAAGAATGAGAGATTCAATGGATAATGGCGGTAATTTTAGATGTTGAGCGTCAGATTGAATTTGAGCCAAACCAGGGTGGCGCCCAGCTAAAATGGAAGGGCATATGCTGAGAGTAGTATAGAAAGGACGGCTAAAGTCAACTTTTGCCGGGGGAGATAAATCTTGGGGAGATGACGGGGAGTTCCGCCAGGGGGGCACCACCAGCTCACCAAAAACTACCTCCAGCACAGAAGAGTTCCAATCTAGGGGGAGGTAACTCTGGGTGACTATAGTTCTGGCAAAGGGCCCCTGGGCATGTATTCTTCCGCGGTGATGCGGTCTGGCGGTGATGCGGTCGCGGGAAAAAGCTTCTGCGGAGAAAAAGTAGTCCCCAGACTTCAAATACGCTGCATGGTCCGATTGGGTCGAGTGAGGTATCAAAGTGAAGCATTCGTGAAGGGCATCCAGTCATGGGTGGGTGTATGTAAAATTAGGATTTTTTCCCGAAACTATAAAAAGCGGAACACGGACTTTACCCCTAAAATAGGGGAAAACACCTATCAACCCTAGCCAAAAGGGCTAATATCGGTCCCCGGGCTTATTGGGACCTGCCTATCAAGTCAATGGGGTGGGTGCATGTAAAATTAGGATTTTTCCCCGAAACTATACCCCTAAAACAGGGGAAAACACCTATCAACCCTAGCCAAAAGGGCTAATATCGGTCCCAGGGCTTATTGGGACCTGCCTATCAAGTCAATGGGGTGGGTGCATGTAAAATTAGGATTTTTTTCCGAAACTATAAAAAGCGAAATACGGACTTATTGGGGCCTGCATATCAAGTCAATGGGGTGGGTGCATGTCAAATTAGGATTGTTTTCCGAAACTATAAAAAGCGGAACACGGACTTTACCCCTAAAATAGGGGAAAACCCCTATCAACCCTAGCCAAAAGGGCTAATATCGGTCCCCGGGCTTATCGGATCCTGCCTATCAAGTCAATGGGGTGGGTGCATGTAAAATTAGGATTTTTTTTCCGAAAATATAAAAAGCGGAACACGGACTGTACCCCAAAATAGGGAAAAACTCCTATCAGCTCTAGCCAAAAGGGCTAATATCGGTCCCCGGGCTTATCGGGGCCTGCCTATCAAGTCAATGGGGTGGGTGCATGTAAAATTAGGATTTTTTTTCGAAACTATAAAAAGCGGAACACGGACTTTACCCCTACAATAGGGGTCTGTATTATACAATATAAGGGAAAATGCCTGTATGGGGTATGGGGATGGTCAATTTTTTCGTGGGCTTTACTATGGCTTGTGGGGTCTCGTTTTTCTCGTCTCGCCAAGAAAATGACAATGGGAAGGGTCCCGGAGCAAATCGGTGAAATTTTTGGGAAAAGTCACCGAGGTCTGTATATAGGTTCATACTGGCTATATGGGGGAGGAGTGGTCAATTTTTTTGTGGGCTTTACTATGGGTGTGGGGTCTCGTTTTTCTCGTCTCGCCGAGAAAAACACAATGGGAGGGGTCCCGGAGCGAATCGGTGAAATTTTTGGGAAAAGTCACCGAGGTCTGTATATAGCCCCATGTAGTCCTATACTGGCTATATGGGGGTATAGGTTCAACCTGAGAAATTCGCACGCGTTCGTTGTGATATGGGTTGTTTGGATTTGTTTTTCACGTCTCGTCATTTAGAACACGATGGGAAGGGTCTCGGAGCGCAACGGTGAAATTTTTGGAAAAGTACCATATAGCCCATATAGCCCCATACTGGCTATGGGGGTATAGGCCCATACTGGGTGGACGGTTTGGGGTCTAGGTGAGCCCCTAATGATCCTATGGTGTCGTGTGAGGTCTTATTTTGAAGCTCTCGTGGAGGAGCATCCGACTGGTTTAATAGTTCTTCCGTTTTCAATAGTCTGCGCATGCGCAGTCTGGCCGTAGTATAGAAAGCAGCCATTTTGGGGGGTATGTGGGTGTGTGTTTCGGGTAGAGATGGACCGCTATGGGTCCGAATGGGTCGTGGAAGGTGTCAAAGTGAAGCTTGTGTGGGGTAGAGCCAGAATGGCGTGTTTTTAAATGCAAGTCGCGTCAATCTGCGCATGGGCAGTTGGTTGTAGTAAGTAAAGTGGCCATTTTGGGGCAGTGCAGGAAGGTATTTTGGGTAGAGAGGGACCATCCTTGGTCCGAATGCGTCCTGGGAGGTGTCATGTTGTAGCTCTCGGGGTGTACATCTCCATTTTAGGGATGTTCGCTTCATCTGTGACGTCATCAGTGGGAGTAGTAGCGAAAGTGGACATTTTGGGGAAGTGCAGGAAGGTATTTGGGGTAGAGAGGGACCATCCTTGGTCCGATTGTGTCGTGGGAGGTGTCATTTTGTAGCTCTCGGGGTGTAGACCCCGATTTGAGGGATGTTCGCGTCATCTGTGACGTCATCGGTGACGTCATCAGTAGGAGTAATAGCGAAAGTGGACATTTTGGGGAAGTGAAGGAAGGTATTTGGTGTAGAGATGGACCACTATTGGTCCGAATGGACCGCGTGGGGTGTCATGTTGTAGCTCTCGGGGTGTACATCCCGATTTGAGGGATGTTCACGTCATCTGTGGCGTCATTGGTGACGTCATCACTACGAGTAGTAGCGAAAGTGGGCATTTAGGAAAGTGCAGGAAGGTATTTGGGGTAGAGAGGGACCATCCTTGATCCGATTGTGTCGTGGGAGGTGTAATCTTGTAGCTTTCATGGTGTACATCCCCATTTTAGGGATGTTCGCGTCATCTGTGACGTCATTGGTGACGTCATCAGTAGGAGTAGTAGCGAAAGTGGGCATTTTGGGGTGGTGAAGAAAGGAATGTGAGGTAGGGATGGACCATCCTTGGTCCGAAGGCGTCGTGGGGGGCGTCATCTTGTAGCTCTCGGGATGTAGACCACGATTTGAGAGATGTCCACAGCATCTGTGACGTCATCGGTGACGTCATCAGTACGAGTAGTAGCGAAAATGGGCATTTTAGGGGAGTGAAGGAAGGATCAGTAGTATAAAAGCGCATTTCGAGCCCTTTTGACCTAGCGGCACAAGACGCAATGAGAGTATGCGCGCGTGTGTGTGCGTGTGTGTGTGTGTATGTGTGTGCGTGTGTGTGTATGCTTGCGTGTACGCGTGTGCGTGTGAATGTGTGTGTGCTTGCGTGTGTGTATGCGTCTGTGTGTATGTGTGTGTGCATGTGTATGTATGTGTGTGTGTGCGTGCATGTGCGTGTGCGTGTATGCGTGTATGTGTGTGTGTATGCGTCTGTGTGTATGCGTCTGTGAACGTGTGTATACACGTGTGTGTGTGTGCGTGTGCGTGCATGTGCGTGTATGCGTGTGTGTCTGTGTACCTGTGTGTCTGCGTGTGTGTGTATGTGTCTCTGTGTGTGTGTGTGTGGGGGTGTGTGTGTATGCATGTGTGTGTGTATGTGTGTGGGTGTGCGTGCGTGTGCGTGTGTGTGTGTGTGTGCGTGTATGTGTGTGTATGCGTCTGTGCGTGTGTGTGCGTGCTTGCGTGTCTGTAGGCGTGTGCGTGTGCGTGCATGTGCGTGTGTATGTGTGTGTGTATGCCCCTGTGTGTGTATGTGTGTGTGCTTGCGAGTGTGTTTACGCCTGTGTGTGTATATGAGTCTATGTGTATGTGTGTATGCGTCTCTGTGTATGTATGTGTGCGTGTGGGTATGGCTACGTATGCGTGTGTATATGATATATGTAGACACCACCACCAACCCCACCACACACTACCACCATCACACACACACACCACCACCACCACCACATTCCACCACCACCACCACCACCACCGCCACCACCGGACGTTGACGGGCGTCAATGCCCGGTGGTGGTGGTGGGAGCTCCCGCATATGACCTCTGTGAGGTCACTTCCGCTTCCGTTCATGTGACCGGAACTGACCATTGACCCGTGCGAGCGCTAACAATACCGGATAAAAATTGCGCGCACGGGTCAAAGGTCAGTTCCGGTCACACGAACGGAAGCGGAAGTGACCTCACAGAGGTCATATGCAAATGTCACTTCCGAGCTCTGAGCTCCACAGGCTTTGAGCTCCAAGAGCTCCGATCCAAGAGCTCTGCCACACGGGACCTCCCACCACCACCACCGCGCGTTGACGCCCGTCAACGCCCGGTGGTAGCGGTGGTGGTGGAATGTGGTGGTGGTGGTGGTGTGTGTGTGTGTGGTGGTAGTGTGTGGTGGTGGTGTTGGTGGTGGTGTCTACATATATCATAAACACACGCATACGCAGGCATACACACACGCATACACACTCAAACACACATACACAGAGACGCATACACACACACACATAGACTCATACACACACACAGGCGTAAACACACTCGCAAGCACACACACATACACACACAGAGACATACACACACACATACACACGCACATGCACGCACATGCACACGCCTAGACACACGCAAGCACGCACACACACGCACAGACGCATACACACACATACACGCACACACACACACACGCACATGCACGCACACCCACACACATACACATGCATACACACACACACACACCTACACACACACACACACGCAGAGACACATACACACACACGCAGACACACAGGTACACAGACACACACACGCATACACGCACATTCACGCACACGCACACACACACATGTGTATACACACGCTCACAGACGCATACACACAGACGCATACACACACATACACGCATACACGCACACGCACATGCACGCACGCACACACACATACACATGCACACACACATACACACAGACGCATACACACACGCAAGCACACACACATTCACACGCACACATACACACACACATACACACACACACATACACACGCACACACACGCATACACAAGTATATACACACGCGTAAGGTGAAGTACCCGGATGGACGCGCGGACGTGAAGTCCCCGGATGCACGCGCGGACCGCGTCGAAAGCCTACCGCGGGGACCCCAAGTCCCCGAGGCATGGAAAAACCCGGTGCTTATCGATTGGCTGATTGTTCGACCGCTGATTGGTTCTTTTTCTCGACCGCTGATTGGTCCAAAGGGAACTGCCCATCCTTCCCAGGTTAATCTAGAATCCTACCCAGCTCTTAATCACCGCCACATCACGCATACACACATACACGCATACACACACACACGCACATGCACGCACACACATACACACACACAGACGCATACACGCACACGCGTACACACACGCAAGCATACACATACACACACGCACGCATACACACACGCATACACACTCTCGCAAGCACACACAGACGCATACACACACATGCATACACACACGCACACACACACGTACATACACACATACATGCACATACACGTACACGCATACACGCACACGCGTACACACACACGCAAGCCCACACAAACGCGTAAACACACGCAAGCACACACACACACACAGACGTATACATACAGACACATACACCCACATACACACACACATACACACAGACGCATACACACACATACACACGTACACACACAAACACGCATACACAGATGCATAAACACAGACGCACACATGCATACACACACAATATGACTGACTATTCACATGCAGGACATGAGAGCTTCTGAACTGGGCCTGACATACACACACTTGCATACACACACACACACACTCACCCATACACACACACGCATACGCACACATGCATACACACACGCACGCATACACACACACGCAAACACATAGGCATACACACACACAGACGCATGCACAAATGCATACACAGACACACACGCATACACACACGCACACACATACACACACACACATACACGTACATGCACACGCGTACACACACGCATGCACACACACACACACGCGTACATCTACGCAAGCACACACACACACACACTCAGACAGATGCATACACACCCACACGCGTACACACACACACCCACACACACACACACACACACACGAAAGCACACTCACACGCGTACACGCAAGCATACACACACACACGCACACACACACACACGCACACACAGGCGCCTTGTGCCGCTAGGTCAAAAGGGCTCGAAATGCGCTTTATACTACTAATCCTTCCTTCACTCCCCTAAAATGCCCATTTTCGCTACTACTCGTACTGATGACGTCACAGATGACGTCACAGATGCTGTGGACATCTCTCAAATCGTGGTCTACATCCCGAGAGCTACAAGATGACACCCCCACGACGCATTCGGACCAAGGACGGTCCATCCCTACCTCACATCCCTTTCTTCTCCACCCCAAAATGCCCACTTTCGCTACTACTCCTACTGATGACGTCACCAATGACGTCACAGATGATGCGAACATCCCTAAAATGGGGATGTACACCATGAAAGCTACAAGATGACACCTCCCACGACACAATCGGATCAAGGATGGTCCCTCTCTACCCCAAATACCTTCCTGCACTTTCCTAAAATGCCCACTTTCGCTACTACTCGTAGTGATGACGTCACCAATGACGCCACAGATGACGTGAACATCCCTCAAATCGGGATGTACACCCCGAGAGCTACAACATGACATCCCACGCGGTCCATTCGGACCAATAGTGGTCCATCTCTACACCAAATACCTTCCTTCACTTCCCCAAAATGTCCACTTTCGCTACTACTCACACTGATGACGTCACCGATGACGTCACAGATGACGCGAACATCCCTCAAATCGGGGTCTACACCCCGAGAGCTACAAAATGACACCTCCCACGACACAATCGGACCAAGGATGGTCCCTCTCTACCCCAAAATACCTTCCTGCACTTCCCTAAAATGCCCACTTTCGCTACTACTCGTACTGATGACGTCACCGATGACGTCACAGATGAAGCGAACATCCCTAAAATGGAGATGTACACCCCGAGAGCTACAACATGACACCTCCCAGGACGCATTCGGACCAAGGATGGTCCCTCTCTACCCAAAATACCTTCCTGCACTGCCCCAAAATGGCCACTTTACTTACTACAACCAACTGCGCATGCGCAGATTGACGCGACTTGCATTTAAAAACACGCCATTCTGACTCTACCCCACACAAGCTTCACTTTGACACTTTCCACGACCCATTCGGACCCATAGCGGTCCATCTCTACCCGAAACACTCACGCACATAACCCCCAACATGGCTGCTTTCTATACTACGGCCAGACTGCGCATGCGCAGACTATTGAAAACGGAAGAACTATTAGACCAGTCGGATGCTCCTCCACGAGAGCTTCAAAATAAGACCTCACACGACACCATAGGATCATTAGGGGCTCACCTAGACCCCAAACCGTCCACCCAGTATGGGCCTATACCCCCATAGCCAGTATGGGGCTATATGGGCTATATGGTACTTTCCAAAAATTTCACCGTTTCGCTTCGAAACCCTTCCCATCGTGTCCTAAATGAGGAGACGTGAAAAACAAATCCAAACAACCCATATCACAATGAACGTATGTGAATTTCTCAGGTTGAACCTATACCCCCATATAGCCAGTATGGGACTATATGGGCTATATACAGACCTCGGTGACTTTTCCCAAAAAATTCACCGATTCGCTCCGGGACCTCTCCCATTGTGTTTTTCTCGGCGAGACGAGAAAAACGAGACCCCACAACCCATAGTGACACCCACAAAAAATTTGGACCACCCCTCCCCCCATATAGCCAGTATGAGCCTATATACAGACCTCGGTGACTTTTCCCAAAAATTTCACCGTTGCGCTCCGAGACCCTTCCCATCGTGTTCTAAATGACGAGACGTGAAAAACAAATCCAAACAACCCATATCACAACGAACGTGTGTGAATTTCCCAGGTTGAACCTATACTCCCATATAGCCAGTATAGGACTACATGGGGCTATATACAGACCTCGGTGACTTTTCCCAAAAATTTCACCGATTCGCTCCGGGACCCCTCCCATTGTGTTTTTCTCGGCGAGACGAGAAAACGAGACCCCACAACCCATAGTAACACCCACAAAAAAATTTGACCACCCCTCCCCCCATATAGCCAGTATGAGCCTATATACAGACCTCGGTGACTTTTCCCAAAAATTTCACCGATTCGCTCCGGGACCCTTCCCATTGTCATTTTCTTGGCGAGACGAGAAAAACGAGACCCCACAAGCCATAGTAAAGCCCACGAAAAAATTGACCATCCCCATACCCCATACAGGCATTTTCCCTTATATTGTATAATACAGACCCCTATTGTAGGGGTAAAGTCCGTGTTTCCGCTTTTTATAGTTTCGGAAAAAAATCCTAATTTTACATGCACCCACCCCATTGACTTGATAGGCAGGCCCCGATAAGCCCGGGGACCGATATTAGCCCTTTTGGCTAGAGCTGATAGGAGTTTTTCCCTATTTTGGGGTACAGTCCGTGTTCCGCTTTTTATATTTTCGGGAAAAAAAATCCTAATTTTACATGCACCCACCCCATTGACTTGATAGGCAGGCCCCGATAAGCCCGGGGACCGATATTAGCCCTTTTGGCTAGGGTTGATAGGGGTTTTCCCCTATTTTAGGGGTAAAGTCCGTGTTCCGCTTTTTATAGTTTCGGGAAAACAATCCTAATTTTACATGCACCCACCCCATTGACTTGATAGGCAGGCCCCGATAAGCCCGGGGACCGATATTAGCCCTTTTGGCTAGAGTTGATAGGTGTTTTCCCCTATTTTAGGGGTAAAGTCCGTATTCCGCTTTTTATAGTTTCGGGAAAAAATCCTAATTTTACATGCACCCACCCCATTGACTTGATAGGCAGGTCCCAATAAGCCCGGGGACCGATATTAGCCCTTTTGGCTAGAGTTGATAGGTGTTTTCCCCTATTTTAGGGGTAAAGTCCGTATTCCGCTTTTTATAGTTTCGGGAAAAAATCCTAATTTTACATGCACCCACCCCATTGACTTGATAGGCAGGTCCCAATAAGCCCGGGGACCGATATTAGCCCTTTTGGCTAGGGTTGATAGGTGTTTTCCCCTATTTTAGGGGTAAAGTCCGTGTTCCGCTTTTTATATTTTCGGGAAAAAATCCTAATTTTATATGCACCCACCCATGACTGGATGCCCCTTCCCGAATGCTTCACTTTGATACCTCACTCGACCCAATCGGACCATGCAGCGTATTTGAAGTCTGGGGACTACTTTTTCTCCGCGGAAGCTTTTTCCCGCGACCGCATCACCGCCAGACCGCATCACCGCGGAAGAATACATGCCCAGGGGCCCTGTGCCAGCCACCTCGCTGGGGGTCTAATAACACCCCAGCCACCAGTCAGATTTTTGGACCGGATTCGGGGCCTTCGCGCACATCGCCGGAAGTGACATCATATATAGTAAAATAGATGTTTAACGAAAATTTTGATTACTTTTCAAGTCTGCATAATACCTCCGTTGACCTAGCGTTAAAAAGAATTATCTGGAGATAATTTTCCCTGTTTATCTGGACAGAGTATATGAAAAGTAGTTCGCTCATGTGCAACACTAAAGGAGTCGTTTGGTCGGATTCAAACTGAACCGTGCGTTGGTTGGTTTCCCCTATACGTCATAGCAACGTAGTAAAGGTCAACTTCCGCTATTGGAGGCAGGGATGTTATTGGAGCCTGCGAAATGGAGCATGCGCTGTGGGGAGGTTGGGCCTGTGCCAGAACTATAGTCACCCAGAGTTACCTCCCCCTAGATTGGAACTCTTCTGTGCTGGAGGTAGTTTTTGGTGAGCTGGTGGCGCCCACTGGCGAAACTCCCAGTTATGTCATGCTGGTGTGGTAGAACTTCATTCTCCACTGTTCCCATTATTCTGTTCTAAGAGCCGAATTATTTTGTGAGCTCGTTGCTGTCTATTCCGATTTTTCTGCTCTACCGCCAGTCGATCAGTTTAATGTTATAATGAGAAACAATTATTCTCCACTATGTGAAATTATCTGTGCATATATCTGTAAGTTTTTTCAAGCCCGCTCTGAAGCAGTTCAACGGGATGTCTTAATGTCTTAATTCTGAATTGTTGGTAACTCGTGTACATGAAAAGTCCACAACAATATGATAATAATAGTATTTTATACTGATCGTAGCACAGTAGAACAATATTAGATGCTGTGGCAATACATGTATTGTAGATATACATAGGATTATACCATTGTTCTCTTCTTTATTGCTTATTTTATGATGATGTTGCAATATGTATTACTCATGTATTTGCTCGGCCTGTAATAGGTGTATTGCAAATAAATTCAAATTCAAATTCTCCCCAAGAGTTATCTCCCCCGGCAAAAGTTGACTTTAGCCGTCCTTTCTATACTAATGCTGAGGATGACGGAACAACTGAGAAAACTTTGACAGAAAAAATGTTAGCTTTTTCTTTGTTGGGACCTGTCTAAGATCAGTATTAGCTAGAAAGGCTAATTAAAATCGTGTTATTACCTAGATACATTAAAACTGTGAATGTAGCAGCTAGCTGACAGGTGGCAGCACTGGTTACCATCAGATATTCATACACTGGGAATTACACTTCTAGTTGCCATTTCACACAGCGTTATCCAACATGGTGTTAAACAGAATAACACATCAAATACTCTGCCAATTATATAGGTTCTAACATTGTGACACCGAATACCACAGTTAGTTCCAACATAGTGTAGGGTATTCTCTCCAATGCTTTTCCATGTGGATGACAGTCATTGCTTTTTTTAATAAATTAACAATCAAATTCGTGTTATACTTTCCGGAAGTAATAACGCCCCTATTTACACTGGTCTGAATTATCTAATGACAGCAACCATACATATACAGAATGTATTCGTCCGTAACCATATGACACGTCCGTAAACATATGACACGCCCGTAACCATATGATGCGTCCGTAAACATATGACACGTCCGTAACCATATGCCAGGTCCGTAACCATATGACACCTCCGTAAACATATGACACGTCCGTAACCATATGACACGTCCGTAAACATATGACACGTCCGTAACCATATGACACGTCTGTAAACTTATGACACGTCCGTCACCATATGACACAGGTATTCTTGTACCATATGTATCTTTGAAATTGAAAGCTATGTGGATTTGTCCGCCTCTTGATTCTGCCCCAGAAAAATCTCGCCTAATTTGAGGTGGTTGTCCTGGCTTTCATCTCAAGTCGGTCTCCATGGTAACGGTCCTACAGCGCTGCTCGGAGTTGCGGCGTGATGCTGTGCTTAAAAGGAGTTTGAACATGGATGCCAATGTGGATTCCTACCAGTGCGTATCGAGTCACTATATCCTACATTATAGTTATAACATCGAGTCACTATATCCTACATCATAGTTATAACATCGAGTCACTATATCCTACATCATAGTTATAACATCGAGTCACTATATCCTACATCATAGTTATAGCATCGAGTCACTATATCCTACATCATAGTTATAACATCGAGTCACTATATCCTACATCATAGTTATAACATTGAGTCACTATATCCTACATCATAGTTATAACATCGAGTCACTATATCCTACATCATAGTTATAACATCGAGTCACTATATCCTACATCATAGTTATAACATCGAGTCACTATATCCTACATCATAGTTATAACATTGAGTCACTATATCCTACATCATAGTTATAACATCGAGTCACTATATCCTACATCATAGTTATAACATCGAGTCACTATATCCTACATCATAGTTATAACATTCAATTTCGCACCAGGATCACTCTCAACGAAAGGTACATTTTTACAAGGGGAAATATCTCAAAATCAGGATCACCAATGACCACTGAATTTGATACCATTAGAGTCTTTATTGAAAAAACTCTTTATAACGCGTACAATGAATACAAACATTCCGAACAGTAAACTTTACATAACACTTTAATGGTTGTTGTCTTCCAACCTGTCACTGGTGTTACATACGAATAGTCAGTAGGTTGGGCATTAAGAGGAGAGAAATGGGAAGATACACACATGCTTTAAATTATGTGTAACTGTGACTAAAGACGAACAAATATTAAAGTTGAGTTTGTTTTTAATATGTTAATTCAGCCATTTGGACCGCTTGTAGGTTCTATATAATAAACCTATTTTTTACTGATGATGACATTCTACTGATCGATAATTTGTTTCTTTATCAAAATATGGGACAATTTGGACAAATGTTTCTGATATTCTAAACGATTCTTGCATCCGTAACACAAGTGACAATTCGGTAACACCACTGACCTCGTGTAACACGTACCAATGATCAATTTGTTCATAGACCCCCAGAAATATAGTTACAAGTGAAAGCTATTTCTAGGGGCAAAACACGTATATGAAAAGCCTTGTGATAAAAAAAGGGCTGCTTCTTCTTCTATGAATATTTCTCCAACTGAAATGTAACACCAGTGACGATAACCCGGTGGCACCAGTGACCTCATGTAACACCACTGACCTCGTGTAGCACCAGTGACTTCATGTAACACCACTGACCTCGTGTAGCACCAGCGACCTCATGTAACACCACTGACCTCGTGTAGCACCAGTGACCTCATGTAACACCACTGCCATCGTGTGGCACCAGTGGCCTCATGTAACACCACTGACCTCGCGTAGCACCAGTGACCTCATGTAACACAACTGACCTCGTGTAGCACCAGTGACCTCATGTAACACCACTGCCCTCGTGTAGCACCAGTGACCAATTAGTTCATAGACGCAAGAATAAGTGAAGGCTATTTAGGATAATAAGTTATTCGTATTCTACTAATTAAATACTACGTACATGTTGAATTTTCCCAGCCGTAAGTCTGGTTAGAATAAAACTCGAGTCGGTGACACAAATTGCGCCTTTCCTTGAGAATGACCCTCCAACAACGAGCTATCAATGGTCTCCAAATTGTATGTGTGTACTTACCCGTTTGAAAAACTATCTACATTCGTTTACACTATCCTTGCCCGTGTCCATTTTTTTTTTTTTTTTTTTTTTTTTACTTTTCACAGCCACCATAATTGCTGCATCTGATCTTGTCACATGATATATCACGTGATATAAAATAGCCCGGACCCGTACGTTAATGAGTCACGTGGCATGACATTAAGTCTCGACGATATACACGTAGGCAATATGGCGACTTAGTTATTCAGCATTGAAGCTGGGTACAAAATGTCAAAACGTTTTTTTCGTAAACATTTTTGAAATGGGTGAGTGACGGACATTTGATGCACAGTTTTCGAAGGGGTGAGCGACCATGGACTACTTTCTGGCTATGGACAGTTCTTTATTCAGGCGATTATCGAGGAATGGAACGGCTCCTTTCGTGGCTGGGTCGACGAAAATTTACGAAGTGTTACAGTGTACAGCGTCGGCCGGACGGCCTGTAAATGAGTTATTGTATTAGCTAGCTCTGTCAGTTGCCTTTAGAGTGGAATTCTAGTGAATAAATTTATGTCCGATAGATAGTACCATCTGATAACTAATTATATGTGAGAAATCAAACATCGACATTTTGATCAGAATATGCACTTTTTTGCTTGCTGACGGCTGGTCCTGGTACTGGTTCAGACCGACAATGTCGGTATATGGAATGGGTATGCAAGGCTATGCTCTACAAAAACAATGACTTAACCTTTGTCAGACATATTCATTTTATCCAGCCAATTTCTACGTTCCCACTTCGAACCTGCCTTGGTTTATCTGACCCCTTTCAGTGTTCAAAATCCGAGGTGTAAATTTCACCTACAAACCAGAGGCGAACCAATCGAAACGTACACGAGTAAAGTGACATCATCCTCAATTAGCGGCGTCATTCCTCCTAATATGGTGTCCATTATATAAGTCAGCTGATCAATAACGCTCTTGTACGACCCATTTCGAATTTCAAATGTTTTCGAGGTCAGTGACGTCTCGTTTCTATTTATAAGTTCTTTGAACACAGAAGGGGGCCAGATATATCAAAAGAAGTTCTAAGTGGGAACGTGGAAATTCGCTTGATAAAATGAAGATGTGGTCAGAAGGTTGGTGAACTTGTTCGAATGTACCACAGGGGATCGTTACCATTGTCAATGTGAGCTACATGTATACCGCATACAGCTTATAATGACGTGCAGTCGATCTACCAACTTCATAACACATGGGGCTCGTTACAATTGTTAATTGGTTAATTAAGTTGACTTGAGGAGGGGCCGAGGAATTAAGGGACCCCCCTGCCCCTCCCCCCCCCCCGCCCCCTCCCTCATCAACCTACTTAACCAAGTAACAGCGGTAACGAGCCTCTGTGCTTGATAACTTCAATGAACGCTTGAGACTGCATGGGGGACTCCGCTCTCCGGAATCACAAGGCCCCGCCCGAATAAGGGATGACTGCAACGCCGCAGCCGGTGCGTCTGGCAGTAGCGGTGCGCCTCCCAGTAGTACGTCTGGCCTCGCAGTAATCAAGGACGATAACTCTGCAGAGTACGTTTTGCCTTGAATTATGCCCAAAGGTATATCCAAAGTATATCCATGGTATTAAATTGCGGATCTAAACTGCGACGATAATATTTACATAGCTGAAATAATTCTGAGACATGGATTATCTTCACAATGACGATGCTATTTGTTAGCTAGTTTTTAACAGTGGAACATGTTCAATTTTAGAGACACCTTTAACATATATTCCACTGAAAAGCGGACATCACAGAAAATTGAATCATTTTTTTATATGTCATATATTAATGTGCTGTTGTCTTTTTTCTATTTGCTTATTGTAATCTCTACGAACACACAAATGACACAGAAGACATGTTTTAAGCGTGAATTATTCGCCGCCCCACCACCCGTTACAGCGACAGTCAATACCAGCGGATTTCGTGTGGATTTCATGTGTGATACTACACAGAGTCGCAGAAGAGCAGACTGTGCTCCAGTCACGTATCATTAGTAAATGCATTTCGACTATGATATCAGATCGATCCATAAAGACTGGCTGAGATAGGCTGGGAGGCTAGCAGCTCTATATGCCTCATAAACATTAAGAGAAGATAGCTTATCGTCGATAACCGCTACATCTCCTGACGGACTGAGTCACCCTGGGCTAATCACTGGGGATCAGGCAGTCCGGAAGAGAGGCATTAACCCCTCTTACCCTCAGAGGAAATTGGTGGGCCTCCCTGTAACAGTTACAAGTTGTCATGTATAGCATGATTAACCCACCATATAAATTAAAACAACGTCCATACTAGACATTGGGTTATATCGTATTATGGATGAATTTTTGATGTACATACACACACATTACCAAGTATTCTTCTCTCTGCTCAAACCTTTTTGTAAATCCAACAATCTCAGCTGACGTGAAGATGGCAGTCAGGGGTATGATTATATATTAATGGTATAACAAACTTCAACAAAACCAATTTGCAGATGCCATAGAATTATAAATTATGTATTCAACTTTCCAAGATATCGATCCTGACAAAAAGCCTTCTCCCCATGAATATGTATGTTCCATGGTAACAGAGAGACGTGAAGCACTAAGATTTTTTTAATTTTTAAAGAAGAACGATACAAGATACGAATGTTGTTCATTGCCATTATGTCATTCTTCTATTTCATTTTTACAAGATCCATAATTTGGGAAATGAAATCTTTGTAAATGCAGTCACATAATTAGTAGGAAGAGTGGAAATTCCTTAGTATTGAGGGTGATGACGTCACGTGGCGATAACGTCACGGATGACGTCACATCCGGTGACATCACTTCCGGGTCAAAGGTCAACATCGGGTCAAAGATCAATTCCGGGTCAAGGGTCACTTCCTGTCACGTGACAGCCCAGCAAGATTTATTTGCCCCTACATAAGATCCCAGTGACTTCCAATGTTAATCTCCGGGAAATGCATATTTGGGGTAGGGGTATTGGGGTGATCATTTTTTCTTTTCTTGTGGATTTTACTATGTGGTTTGGCACCTTGTTTTCTTTGTCTCGCGATGTAGAACACGATGAGAGATGTCTCGAGGCCATTATATAATACTAACGCATCGACAAGGTATATGTATCAATCCATTCACACCAGGGAATAACACATGGTGGTCCCCGATGATCCTCTACACCGGAGGATTACACGTGGTGTTTAGCTGGGGAAACCCCTATTTTGCAGGCCATTTTTTCGAGAATTTTCTGGGGAAAACCCTGTTCTATTTATGGATCACTCGGGAGTGATAGAGAAAGAGGAGTTTCGGAGGTGCAAAAGAGCTTTAGTGTTCAGATCATAGACGTCGTCTGTCCATCAACCAAGGATTCCCCCTTTGGATTTGAGAGAAAAATCCGACAGCGGGAAATATTCTGGATGCTAGAACTTGGGTCAGTGTTTCCGTATGGTTTAAATGATAATGTGAGTGGGTTCGGCAATGTTAAAAACCGCCGTTCAAATATATCCAATATTACACGGCTATTTAAACCCCACCAACGGAGACACGCAGCCATGGCTGGAGAAATTTTAGTGGTGCGTTGATTCACGATCATATCATTTTAACCCTACCTGGCCGGGGGGGGACGTTCCCCCCCCCCCTGTTGGTTTTTTGCTTGTACCTTCGGAACGACAAGAAATGGAGAGCTGAAACTCCGTGACTTTTCCGATTATCGTATTGGGGTCATTTTGAACCTATTTGCATGACCCCCCGAGCAGAGGATCATGGGTAAATTCAAAATGGCGGTCATGGGGGTACCAGAAATGTGATGTTTTCGCCATATTTTTTCAAAAATTACACAAAAATTCAGCATGTTGATTCAACGCGATTCTATGCATTTTACTGAAACAATGTCTTAGATGACAATGAGTCACGTGGCATGACATTAAGTCTCGACGATATACACGTAGGCAATATGGCGACTTAGTTATTCAGCATTGAAGCTGGGTACAAAATGTCAAAACGTTTTTTTCGTAAACATTTTTGAAATGGGTGAGTGACGGACATTTGATGCACAGTTTTCGAAGGGGTGAGCGACCATGGACTACTTTCTGGCTATGGACAGTTCTTTATTCAGGCGATTATCGAGGAATGGAACGGCTCCTTTCGTGGCTGGGTCGACGAAAATTTACGAAGTGTTACAGTGTACAGCGTCGGCCGGACGGCCTGTAAATGAGTTATTGTATTAGCTAGCTCTGTCAGTTGCCTTTAGAGTGGAATTCTAGTGAATAAATTTATGTCCGATAGATAGTACCATCTGATAACTAATTATATGTGAGAAATCAAACATCGACATTTTGATCAGAATATGCACTTTTTTGCTTGCTGACGGCTGGTCCTGGTACTGGTTCAGACCGACAATGTCGGTATATGGAATGGGTATGCAAGGCTATGCTCTACAAAAACAATGACTTAACCTTTGTCAGACATATTCATTTTATCCAGCCAATTTCTACGTTCCCACTTCGAACCTGCCTTGGTTTATCTGACCCCTTTCAGTGTTCAAAATCCGAGGTGTAAATTTCACCTACAAACCAGAGGCGAACCAATCGAAACGTACACGAGTAAAGTGACATCATCCTCAATTAGCGGCGTCATTCCTCCTAATATGGTGTCCATTATATAAGTCAGCTGATCAATAACGCTCTTGTACGACCCATTTCGAATTTCAAATGTTTTCGAGGTCAGTGACGTCTCGTTTCTATTTATAAGTTCTTTGAACACAGAAGGGGGCCAGATATATCAAAAGAAGTTCTAAGTGGGAACGTGGAAATTCGCTTGATAAAATGAAGATGTGGTCAGAAGGTTGGTGAACTTGTTCGAATGCACCACAGGGGATCGTTACCATTGTCAATGTGAGCTACATGTATACCGCATACAGCTTATAATGACGTGCAGTCGATCTACCAACTTCATAACACATGGGGCTCGTTACAATTGTTAATTGGTTAATTAAGTTGACTTGAGGAGGGGCCGAGGAATTAAGGGACCCCCCTGCCCCTCCCCCCCCCCCGCCCCCTCCCTCATCAACCTACTTAACCAAGTAACAGCGGTAACGAGCCTCTGTGCTTGATAACTTCAATGAACGCTTGAGACTGCATGGGGGACTCCGCTCTCCGGAATCACAAGGCCCCGCCCGAATAAGGGATGACTGCAACGCCGCAGCCGGTGCGTCTGGCAGTAGCGGTGCGCCTCCCAGTAGTACGTCTGGCCTCGCAGTAATCAAGGACGATAACTCTGCAGAGTACGTTTTGCCTTGAATTATGCCCAAAGGTATATCCAAAGTATATCCATGGTATTAAATTGCGGATCTAAACTGCGACGATAATATTTACATAGCTGAAATAATTCTGAGACATGGATTATCTTCACAATGACGATGCTATTTGTTAGCTAGTTTTTAACAGTGGAACATGTTCAATTTTAGAGACACCTTTAACATATATTCCACTGAAAAGCGGACATCACAGAAAATTGAATCATTTTTTTATATGTCATATATTAATGTGCTGTTGTCTTTTTTCTATTTGCTTATTGTAATCTCTACGAACACACAAATGACACAGAAGACATGTTTTAAGCGTGAATTATTCGCCGCCCCACCACCCGTTACAGCGACAGTCAATACCAGCGGATTTCGTGTGGATTTCATGTGTGATACTACACAGAGTCGCAGAAGAGCAGACTGTGCTCCAGTCACGTATCATTAGTAAATGCATTTCGACTATGATATCAGATCGATCCATAAAGACTGGCTGAGATAGGCTGGGAGGCTAGCAGCTCTATATGCCTCATAAACATTAAGAGAAGATAGCTTATCGTCGATAACCGCTACATCTCCTGACGGACTGAGTCACCCTGGGCTAATCACTGGGGATCAGGCAGTCCGGAAGAGAGGCATTAACCCCTCTTACCCTCAGAGGAAATTGGTGGGCCTCCCTGTAACAGTTACAAGTTGTCATGTATAGCATGATTAACCCACCATATAAATTAAAACAACGTCCATACTAGACATTGGGTTATATCGTATTATGGATGAATTTTTGATGTACATACACACACATTACCAAGTATTCTTCTCTCTGCTCAAACCTTTTTGTAAATCCAACAATCTCAGCTGACGTGAAGATGGCAGTCAGGGGTATGATTATATATTAATGGTATAACAAACTTCAACAAAACCAATTTGCAGATGCCATAGAATTATAAATTATGTATTCAACTTTCCAAGATATCGATCCTGACAAAAAGCCTTCTCCCCATGAATATGTATGTTCCATGGTAACAGAGAGACGTGAAGCACTAAGATTTTTTTAATTTTTAAAGAAGAACGATACAAGATACGAATGTTGTTCATTGCCATTATGTCATTCTTCTATTTCATTTTTACAAGATCCATAATTTGGGAAATGAAATCTTTGTAAATGCAGTCACATAATTAGTAGGAAGAGTGGAAATTCCTTAGTATTGAGGGTGATGACGTCACGTGGCGATAACGTCACGGATGACGTCACATCCGGTGACATCACTTCCGGGTCAAAGGTCAACATCGGGTCAAAGATCAATTCCGGGTCAAGGGTCACTTCCTGTCACGTGACAGCCCAGCAAGATTTATTTGCCCCTACATAAGATCCCAGTGACTTCCAATGTTAATCTCCGGGAAATGCATATTTGGGGTAGGGGTATTGGGGTGATCATTTTTTCTTTTCTTGTGGATTTTACTATGTGGTTTGGCACCTTGTTTTCTTTGTCTCGCGATGTAGAACACGATGAGAGATGTCTCGAGGCCATTATATAATACTAACGCATCGACAAGGTATATGTATCAATCCATTCACACCAGGGAATAACACATGGTGGTCCCCGATGATCCTCTACACCGGAGGATTACACGTGGTGTTTAGCTGGGGAAACCCCTATTTTGCAGGCCATTTTTTCGAGAATTTTCTGGGGAAAACCCTGTTCTATTTATGGATCACTCGGGAGTGATAGAGAAAGAGGAGTTTCGGAGGTGCAAAAGAGCTTTAGTGTTCAGATCATAGACGTCGTCTGTCCATCAACCAAGGATTCCCCCTTTGGATTTGAGAGAAAAATCCGACAGCGGGAAATATTCTGGATGCTAGAACTTGGGTCAGTGTTTCCGTATGGTTTAAATGATAATGTGAGTGGGTTCGGCAATGTTAAAAACCGCCGTTCAAATATATCCAATATTACACGGCTATTTAAACCCCACCAACGGAGACACGCAGCCATGGCTGGAGAAATTTTAGTGGTGCGTTGATTCACGATCATATCATTTTAACCCTACCTGGCCGGGGGGGGGACGTTCCCCCCCCCCTGTTGGTTTTTTGCTTGTACCTTCGGAACGACAAGAAATGGAGAGCTGAAACTCCGTGACTTTTCCGATTATCGTATTGGGGTCATTTTGAACCTATTTGCATGACCCCCCGAGCAGAGGATCATGGGTAAATTCAAAATGGCGGTCATGGGGGTACCAGAAATGTGATGTTTTCGCCATATTTTTTCAAAAATTACACAAAAATTCAGCATGTTGATTCAACGCGATTCTATGCATTTTACTGAAACAATGTCTTAGCATCACCAAAAAACACCCCCTGATTTAACCCCCCCCCCTTCCCCTATTAACCCTACCAGTCCTGGGGGAGGGGGGTCCAAAATGCCCCCCTACCAAACTTTCTGCGATATCTCCAGAACGCCAAAAAATGACGAGCTGAAACTTCGTGACGTTATAGGTGATCATATTGGGGCCATTTTGCATAACCTCACGAGCAGAGGATCATGAGTAAATTCAAAATGGCGACCATGTGGGGTACCAGAAAAAGTGATGTTTTCGTCATATTTCTTCAAAAAAATTGCTTTTCTCTATAGAAAAGTGAGTAAAACTTATTTTATTTCATATCAGATTATTATTTACTAATTTATCATACAGTTTTTGCGAAGAAAAAACAAAAATAAAAAAAATTCGAAGATTTTGACCAAAAATGCTCTTTTTGAAAATGACGTCACAGTGACGTCATCATGGCGGCCATCTTGGATTTTTTTTTACATTGTCTTGTAGAGCTTGACCCAAAGATATAGTGTGGTAAGTTTCAGCCCTCTAGCCTTAGCGATAGCGAAAATATTTAGGGGGGCACTTTCCGCCCCCCCCCCCCGGCTGCGGTACACCCCAAATCGCCCAGGCCAGATAGGGTTAAATTACTTAGTGGATTTAACTAACACACTCAGTAGTATCCATAGCTTACGTACAATTTAGTATGTTTTAGAGCTTTAAACCTTATAGCCAGAGATATGCAACGATCTGCGTCTTCAGGAAATATAATACCACCCACAATCACAAAAGTATGTCAAGATATAGCGTATTTTCGGTTGTATCGTCCATTGAACATAATCGAAACTCCCAAGATCGGCTTTTCTTGAAACTCAACTACTTAGATAAAGGACTGACCTCGAATCCTGAATGATCCAGAGGTACGCAACGCTGTACCAAACTATTTTAAGTTCACAGAACCACCTTGCATTTCATATAAGTATACTAAATCTATAGCCACCAAAATATTCAATTACTCTAATGCTGTCAAGGAGTTTGACTGGAACTTATACACGTCGGGAGGCTATAGTTGTGATTGTGAATCGTCGAACTTTATCTATACACCATACAAACATATTGTGACTGGTAACCTTGATATAGTGAGCGATAAGGACCTAAAAATACTCCTGATGAAGGGACCTAAATATAGAGAGCCGAGAAGAATAAATCTGAATTACAGCACATATAAGGGAAGTGGGAAGAGGTGCCGACATACTGACTGCGTCACATGACTGCACAGAATAGTCTTCTGGTTAACCTATTCTAAAGCACATACCAAGAATCTAACGATTCGTGATATGTGTTGTATCTCAGGTACGCTTTTATTGTGCCTGTTCATGTGGCAACTTGGATGATATGACCACACGGCCCCTAGCACCGGCATAAGCGGTATTAGATACAAATCTAGAGAGCTATGATGGAAATGCTCTGACAACTCGTATACTGGTAATTGGAGAGCTGTTTCGCTGTGACAACTCGTACATTGACCGACCAGAAGATAGTCCTGTCTGCATTGGAACAGTACTTCATTGATTGGTCTAAGCGAGAAAAAGTTGAACCTACAGTACTCGTTGATTGGCTGGACCTCACCAAGAGCAAGTTCGTTGAAACAATCCGCCATATTGACAGAACACCCTTCCCCAAGCAAACAATTACTGAGAAACCTCAATTCGCAAGAAGTTCTAGCAAAGCTCCACAGTAAACTCATCATAGTCCCAGCAGACAAAGCTCCAAATAATATAATATTCATATGTAGATATTACTATTACCAGGTGCTGGTTAAGGAATTGAGTGTGAACATATCATCATCAAATACGTCTACTTACTTCCAAACCGCATTTACTCTGGAAGATTTAGTTAACAATCACAAAACGTTTCTCAAGGAAAGAGGTATTTGTCTTTCAACCAATCATAACGACATACCAAAATTGGACTGGACTCCCAAAATGCATAAATCACCATACGAGGCTAGGTTCATAGCTGGTTCTAGAAGCTGCACCACCAAGCTTTTTTCAACCCGGTTGACGAGGGCCCTTCAGGAGGTAAAAGTATTTCGGGAAAGGTTTTGCGCCACTATTTCTAATAGTCAGGGCTGTTAGGGATTTTTTGGTTCACATTCTTCCAAAAGCACCAAATTTGGCCCATATGTCGCCCATACCCTACTATTTCGATTTTTGACGGGCGCCAAGACGGGCGCCCCCTAGGGCCGCCATATTGGCGAAATTCAATATGGTCGCCACCCGGGTTAGAAGTCAATCGTAGTTAAATAACTGAAAGGGCTAGAAATATGAATAATAGCACTTTTAAGTGATTTTGGGGGTCGGGGAATCTGATTGTGATCTTATTTCAACGATTTGAGGTCAAGGTCACCCTTCAAGGTCACCACCCTAAAGGTTATTTTGGGGACAAATTCGCCATCATCAGTAGTTTTGGGGCAAGATATATAAACTGCCTCATTCTATTGGTTTCCGGGGTTGAGTAACCCGAATCTGGCCTTATTTTGGCGAATCGGTGCAATATTTCATTTGAGAGTCGCGAGAGAGGTCATCCGAACCAGAGGTCAATTGTAGGTAAAACACCAAAAGAATCACAAATAATACCATATGGGTTTGTAGCATTCGTTGCATTGGGGTCAAAGGTCAACGATCAACAGTTACCACTAAGAACAATCGAATGAAGATTATTCAGGAACAGGAACAGGAGGACCCTGGTGTCCGCCTCGGAATGGTTGCACGGTTGAAGTATTGGGAGGTCACAACGCCTGTTGAAGAACACGGACTCAAAACGGGTACACAGGAGGAGCTTTCCGCCCATGGCAGTCTTGAAGATCTGTGTGCTGATGAATGAGAACGGCTCCACATTGTTCTCATTTTTTAAGAAGCCGCTGATCTATTCATAGTTCGGGATTTTAGAGGTACCGGAAAAAGTATTGTGGTATTCCAGTCCAAATCATCTGTTCCGATCTTGGTCCGTCAAAGTCCTTGGCACTACCCCTCTTTTATAGCTTAACGGGGTGCAAGACGACTTCACAATTTCTTGAATGTGGCAAAAAGACCGCCTGGTCAGCCTGTACAAGCATATCGGACCTCACCGACATACTAGTGGCTCTCGCGCACGATGCTGACACTCTCGAGTCCGTGCATATTCAGCTTATAGAAAGCTTCATCGTACTATAATGTACAGCAAGGGATGTGGTGCAGCCGGTGTCAGTGAGGCCAAGCATCACCTCTTCACGAGCGCTACTGCAAGCGAGTTTCTACTGGAGTCAGGTCACTTCACTCCAGCAGGAAATCCCTGAAGTCAGTGAGTGGAGCTGGCACAAAGATTGCACCAGTACATGACAACCGCTATGGACCACTCTCAGCGACACTTCTATGGCATATGCCATTCTCATACACTGCGACTGACTCAAGGCATCAGCCTATGTTTATGTATACTATGATTGTCTTTTTGAATTTGGTGCTAATACTATTATATGGAAAATGGAATAGGTCTTTGGATTATGGACGCGGATATTCTCTAATGGACGACGGCTGGATTATGAATGACGGACTAGACGCTTGTAATGCACGGGAAGGTGCAAATGCAACTGTGCCGATGTCCGATACACGACCCTCTGCAAATGCGAAGGCGGGTGCGTTAATAACGAAGGCGGTGATGACAAGTATTACTCATTGCTGGCATCATAGAGCGCAAGCCAGAAGGCATATGTAGTAAAAGTAATCATTGGCATAGTGTTGCTAAATCGGTCTTTGTGTTGTATTTTGAACATTTAAATGCACATAGCGGCATAGTTATAGCATTTTGTCAGCAGATGTCATCTCCGAAGTGTTCTAATAACATTTATTCCTGAATCCTGAATCTTGTTTCGATTGTTTTAGTAGCAACTGTTGATCTTTGACCTTTAATTCCCAGATGAGGTGACCATGACCTCAAATCGTCAAAATAAGGTCAGAATCTAATTCTCTGATGCCACAATTCCCTATGGTATTTTTTGTTATTCTAGCCCTTTTGGTGTTTCCTATAATTGACCTCTGGTTGATCTCTGGCTTCGGTGGCATCTATCGTGAACCTCACATGCAATATTGCCTCAAATCAGTGTCACACAGTAACACAGTATGTCAACAGCATATAGGTATTCCAATGGGTACTAAGTGTGCACCCCTGTTGGCAGACCTGTATATGTTCTCTTATGAATATGACTATATGCAGGCTCTTTTAAAAACCGATCAATTCGAAGCCCGTTCCTTCTTATTCACCAAACGCTATAAGCGATCTTCTCGCTGTGGATAATCGTTATATAAATGACGCAGTGAAGGATATATAGCCACCTTCACTGGATTTGAAGGAAACTACAGATAGCCCTACCGGCGCATCATATTTAGACCTATATCTCCATAAATGAATTCGACCGGCCTTCTCTTTCGCCGACTTGATGACAAAAGAGATTGCAATTTCGACGTCGTAAACTATCCCTTTCTGTAGAGTATTATTCCAGTGGGACCTGCATATGGCGTATAGATATATGACCATTTCTATGTTAAATGTGACGATTTTAATCAACGTCACAAAACATTGTTGCAGAAACTTATAAAACTGGGCTATACCACCAAGCGCCTCCACTCAAAGTTTCTCAAATTTGGTGATACATAGCGTATGCTGATAGCAAAATACGAGCGTAGCGTGCAAGATCTATGGAGTTACGTTTCGTAACTTGTGTCTAATTTCGCTTAACCCAGGGCTAGTGGCCCTATGAACCCATGTACTTCAAGATCCTCATGGTGCTCATATGAACAGTCACAATCAAAGCGTGACTGAGATACATTATTCTCTAGATGACGACTTTACAACGAATATCATATGTATTAAGAATACTGATCAGCGATACGGATTTGATATCTTGCAGGAAATTAGCCAATATACTTTGGATGTCTTATTAAATGGAAAAGGTCTTTGGATTATGGACGCGGATATTCTTTAATGGACGACGGCTGAATTATGTTATTTGGTGGAGATGAGGGCCTTGTTTCATCCGGCTACCTGGTAGAGTTATATGTGTGTGCGTGTGTGGAGGAGGAGTAGGAATGGGGTTAACGACATCAGTCCTCTATAGCTAATTCCTTACGGCTTAATGCCATGATGCAGATGACAGAAAGAGAGATCAACACGTTCACAAGTTTTCATATAGTTTATTCTCCCCAATGTTTCATCATAACCAACCCGCGTTGGGTATGTTTACAATTCAAGTATGCTTTTGTCCAATCAGAAGCCAGAATTTCAAAAAGTTCAATCTTCGACCATGTTCGCTCTGATCCGTTTGTCCTGAGCGTCTTCGGACAGTCCAAGATACTGGAGCTCCGAGCTCTAGTGGCGGGAAATTTTTTAAACCCTGCGAGAGTATTGGCAGGAAATTTATTGTCGACCGTCATTTTCATCAAGGACCAAGGTTTTCCTTCCGACTAAAACACTGCAAGAGTAAGGGCAAGAAATTTATTGTCGACCGTCATTGTCCACCAGGACCAATGTTTTTCTTCGGACTCAAACATTGTGAGAGTAATGGCGGGAAATTTATTCAAACACTGTGAGAGAAGTGGCGGGACATTTATTGTCGACCGTCATTGTCGACCAGGACTAATGTTTTCCTTCGGACTCACTGCGAGAGTAGTGTCGGTAAATTTATTCAAACACTGCGAGAGTAAGGGCGGGAAATTTATTGTCGACCGTCATTGTCAACCAGAACCAAGGTTTTTCTTCAGACCAGAGCACTGAGAGTAATGGCGGGTAATTTATTTGTGACCTACATTGTTGGCCAGGACCAGTGTTTTTCTTCGTTCTCAAATACTGCGAGAGTAGTGGCGGGGAATTTTTTAAACCATGCATGAGGAGTGGCGGGAAATTTATTGTCGACCGTCATTGCCGACCAGGGCCACAGTGTTCTCCTTCGGAATTAAACATTGCGAGAACCAAATTTTTCCTCAGACTAGAACACGGCGAGAGCTTAATGGTGGGAAATTTATTTGCGACCTACATTGTTGGCGAGGACCAATAATTTCCTTCGCTCTGAAACACTGCTAGAGTAGTGGCGAGAAATGTTTTTAAACACTGCGAGAGGAGTGGCGGGAAATTTATTGTCGACCGTCATTGTCATCCAGGATCAAGGTTTTCCTTCCGACTAAAACACTGCAAGAGTGAGGGCAAGAAATTTATCGTCGACCTTCATTGTCGACCAGGACCAATGTTTTCCTTCGGACTCAAACACTGCAACAGTAGTGGCGAGAAGTGTGAGAGAAGTGGCGAGAAATTTATTGTCGACCGTCATTGTCGACCAGGACTAATGTTTTTCTTCCGACTGAGACACTGCGATAGTAGTGGCGGTAAATTTATTCAAATGCTGCGAGAGTAGAGGCAGGGAATTTATTGTCGACCGTCCTTGTCGACCAGAATCAAGGTTTTTCCTCGGACTAGAACACTGCGAGAGTAGTGGAGGGTAATTTATTCGTGACCTACATTGTTGGCCAGGACCAAGGTTTCCATTCCAAATAAACACTGCAAAAGTAAGGGCAAGAAATTTATTGTCGACCGTCATTGTCGACCAGGACCAATGTTTTCCTTCGGACTCGAACACTGCGAACGTAAGAGCCAGAAATTTATTGTCGACCGTCATTGTCGACCAGGACCAATGTTTTTCTTCGGACTCAAACAATGCGAGAGTAGGGGCATAAGCCGCGGAGTACATTTGAAAGTGGGGAGCTGAACTCCATATCGGCTATGTTAAATGCTGGACTGGTGCTATCTAAGATAGGACTTAAAGCATTGCGTTCTCAAAAAGTGGGGGTGTAGCCCCCAGTCCCCCCCTGTTCCGCGGCCCCTGTAGGGGCAAGAAAGTTATTGTCAACCGGGACCAGGTTTTTATTCGGGCAAAAACAGGAGCAAATCATATTTCAGTTTTGGTATATTTTTTTATTGTGTGAGACCTAGCTTCCAGTTTTGGGAACTGGGGGCATGGAGGATCAACCTACTTTCCCCTTTTGTAGGCAGGGAAGGGAGATGGAAGGGCTCCTCGACACTGGGATCAATCTCCATCGGCTCTTCAATTCAGGGCGGCGGATCGATCTCCATGGGTTCTTCCATTCGAGGATGCATTTCCATGGGAACTCAAATATTCGGTCTCGAGAGTGGCGAGCGTAATCCGTGGATGACACTTTGGTGAGTCTCAATTGCCTGGAATGCTTAAAGACTATATCACACACATGTGGGCTTGGGTACTTCTTGACACGTGTGTGACGACGTAAACTGCAGGGCTTCGAGCAAGTCGTACACGTGAACATCGTGGTAGAGTGGTTGCTGAATGGAACGTAGATTTTGCACGTCTATAGGATGTCCCAATGTGCATGTTTCACTATGGGAGATGGTAACTCATAAGTGTCAAGTCAATTTGAACCTTGCATTTAATTTCCCCGATTTTGGTGAAACATGCAAATTGAAACAGTGAGTCTGTGTTGAAACTCAAAGTATGCACACCTTAAGCTTGAATCAAGCATTGGAAAGTGCATACAAAGTTTGAAATATATGTATTAAGGCAGTGTGACGTCACTGGACCTAGATATGATTGCAACAGACCACCATAGAATACCATGCGTTATTTGCAGTTTACGCTGTGTAATAAAATCGTGAAAAATTACAACAAATATTTTCCGACACCGTTCGCAATGGTCTTTCATTTGATGGAAACTTTACTTGAGGGCAGACGTGGATATATATATATGTAGATATGCGGATATGGTTATGTATATATATATACTATTAAGATGTGTACAGACAGATGTGGATATGTAACGACTCTTTGTAAATCAAAGTCATGTGATCAGTTATGTCAGATCTATTCGCCATGAACTGGTTCTCCATATAGTGTAGCCGATAGGTGAAAGCATTGTGCACTTGATGATAAAAGCCTGAAACTTGGCACAAAGGTAGACCATATCTATACAATTAAATCTGGATATAGGGCCGTCTCAAATTTGGCCTATATAGGTCATGGCGGTCATTTTGCAAATGGCCGCCTCAATTATTCATTGGCAACGGTGAAAGCATTGTGCACTTGATGATAAAAGCATGAAACTTGGCACAAAGGTAGCCCATATCTTTACAATTAAATCCGAATATAGGGCCATCGCAAATTTGGCCTATATCGGTCATGGCGGCCATTTTGCAAAATAGCCGCCTCCATTATTCATTGGCAACGGTGAAAGCATTGTGCACTTGATGATAAACGCATGAAACGTGGTTCATCTATCAGCAGTACAGTCCTCTGTGGACAAGCTGATAGAGAAGGCCTCTGTTATCAAACTTCCGGTTTGGAACAAAATACCCGGGTTCTATTCGCCGGTTTTTGTGGTCCCCAAGAAAAACACGTCCGACATGCGCATGTTTAGCAACCTCAAGCGCCTTAACAAGGACTATCTCACTCCACCGCCACACTTCCGCATGAGGTCCTTCCGGTCCATCCGGTCGGTACTCAAGCAAGGAGAATGGTTGACTTCTCTGGATTTAAGGGCTGCATACCTTCATATCCCGATACATCCAGAGGACAGGAAGTACTTAAGATTCATGGTCGGCAAACGACGCTCCCAACTTCAAATACTTCCGTTTAGCCATTCTAATTCCCCTTGGGTGTTTACCCGAGTGTTTACACCAGTGGCACTATTCATGCACAGCCTAGGTATAAAGTACCACTTTTATATCGACGACTCACTGCTAAAGAATGTCTGCAAAGAGCAGTTAATCCAGGACACGCAGTTTGTTTTAATGATACATCCCGCACGAAGAGAGGTCAGAACTGACTCCGTTGCGAAGGCGCAATTTTCTGGGGTGGACTACCATACGCTTTTAGCTCTCGCGAAACCCCCGGAAGATCGTTGGCAAAAGATAACGACGAAGATACCGCGGTTCCTCAAGTTATCTCAAGCCAGGGCTTTACACTTTGCTGCGATAGTCGGCCTCTTGACATCAACACAGGACGTAATACCAAGAGGGCGACTGCAGCCTCGTCCCTTGATGATATATCTCAATCCTCATTGGGTCGAAAGGCAGTTGAACCCGTGGATACCTGTCGCGCATCATGTCAAACAATGCCTCCAATGGTGGTTAGATCCACTCAACGTAATGCCGGGTGTGTCCCTACTTTTGTTTCGCCCGTCACATTACCTGTTCATGGACGCATCCATGGAAGAATGGGGAGCCCACCTCGAGTCCAAGTCGATATCCGGGTTATGGGCAATCGAGGAACGCCCGTACCATATAAACGTGTTGGAGTTTATGGCAGTGACACATTCCATCCGCACGTGGGTGAGTGTATTGACCGACAAGAACCTGCTGGTTTCTGCGGACAACACATCAGTCGTGTCCTACATCAACAAGCAGGGTGGGGGGAACGAGATCTCCGCAATTACAAAGCCAAGCGGAAATCTGTTTCGGTCTGTGTTGGAACAACATCATATCAGTGTTGGCCAGGTACATCCCGAGAGTTCTGAATGTCTTAGCGGATTCGCTTTCACGACGGAATCAGGTAATTCCCACATAGTGGCAACTTCACCCAGCCATACTAAAACAGATAGCTCATGTCTATGAGATGTCACACATGGATCTGTTCGCCACACGGCGCAACAATCTATTGCCCCTGTTCATGTCTTCGGTCCCGGATCCGTTGGCATACGTATTGGACGCCCTATCGCAAGACTGGTCAGGCATGGTAGCATATGCGTTCCCGCCTCCAGCTATCCTAGTGAAGGTACTCCGGAAGATCCACGAACACTTCTGTGTCGTATACCTAATTCTATAGTGGTGGCCAGCAAGGCCGTGGTTTCCGGACTAACTGGATCTTCTGGTAGTTGTACCGAGACGACTTCCGGTATGGCGCAACCTACTACGCCAGTCCGGGACGTCAATATTCCACAGCCAGCCAGAGCTGTTCCTCTACCACGTGTGCAAGTGCTCAAAGGACATGTTGCTCAGGCGGGATTTTCTGCGGAAGTTGGGTGCCGAATGGTACAATCGATTCGACCGTCCTCTTCCGCAGTATACCAATCAAAGTGGGCAGACTTTGATGTTTGTTGTGGAGAAAGGGATATCAATCCATTCAGAGCCACTATTCCTCAAGTAGCAGAGTTAATATTGTACCTGATCCAGGATAAGGGCCTGGTACCCGCTACGGTAGTAGGTTACAGAGCAGCGATCGCTCAGACTATTCATCCTTCGACTGATCCGGATTTGACTGCGCTTATCAAATCGTTCAAGATTTCGGGTCAGTCAGTCACCCCGAAGTTGCAGAAATGGGACTTAGCCCTGGTACTTCGTCAATTAGGGGAGGCACCCTTCGAGCCAATAGAGTCAATTGATCTCAAGCTGTTATCTTACAAAACCTCGTTTTTGTTGGCTCTCGCCTCGGCAGCTCGTGTGTCAGAGCTGCATGCGCTCGATGGGACGAACGTCAGACACTCTAGGAACTGGAGCAAAGACATTCTCTCAACAGTCCCTGAGTTCGTGGCTAAAAATCAAGCTGTCTACGATACCATATCTCGAGAGTTCACAATTCCAGCCTTATCTGATTTCCTTTCGCCCGGTCTTGAATCAGACATGTTGATGTGTCCGGTTCGTGCACTTGCGTATTATCTGAATCGTAAAGATCGTAGGGCGGGTAGGAGGCGCTTGTTTATCCCTTTCGATCCGAATGCCAAACAAGAAATAAGCAAAAATACTATCTCAAGTTGGCTCGACTAGCGTACTCCACGGCTACGGATAGGTAAGCCGCGCTCGTAAACGTTTCTGGTCACGCGATCAGAGCACTAGCGGCATCATGGCCTTTGTGGACTAATAGAACAGGGACAGATATTATGAGGGCTTGCTACTGGAGGTCAAATACGACGTTTGCCTCATTCTACCTCCGTGACATGACGTTAATGTCTGACGACCTCTACTCCATCGGCCCCCTAGTTACAGCTCAGAGGGTTTCTATGGGACCGAGGCCAGCAAGATAGCACGATGAAGATCGGACGTACAGTTTTTAACCTGCTTTGCTGGCGAGTTCATTTTCCTCTCGTTCCCTTTCAGAAAAAGGGGGGCATGTATGCGACCCGACCTTGAAGTCAGAGTAGCGACAGTGGTTTCCTATAAACATATATGTTACTACTGTCGTATGATCTCTTGGATCCTCAGTGAGGTAGATTTCTTTGATTTCTATTCTGTCTAGTCACACTGCTCACTTTTATCGCTTTACATGGTATGTATCAGTTTGCCCACCATCCTATCTGTGGCATTCTATGCGTGGAAGTGAGGTAAGTTTTCGGCGAAAATAACTAGAAAATTTTACAAGTAAATTTCTTGCTAAAACTTACCTCACTTCCAATGATGCCCACCCGCCTTTCCCTCTGAGATACACTACTTGATCGTGTAGCTCGGTGGAACAAGAGGGAAGCATAGGTGTGAGCATTCACGTGACTGGCAGGGGAGAGAACTGTGTTGTTTTGCAACAGTATATTTTTTTCGGTTTTTGAAAGCGCCTGCATATAGTCATATTCATAAGAGAACAGATATAGGTCAGCCAATAGGGGTGCACAATGAGTACCCATTGGAATACCTATATGCTGCTGATATATTGTGTTGCCAAATTTCACATAGATATTTTTAATGAGAAATTCAAGCAACTCTATAAACAAAGAAACATCCCATGAATTCCCTTATATTTGTTGTAATCTCGTGTTGTAATCTCTTGTAGTAGAGCTAAAGAATGCTTTATGGCTTCCGACATTAATATATCTACGATAAGACTATATTTAACACATTTATTTGTTGTATTAACCTTACTTAAATTCTATATGATTTTAGTATTGTAAATAAATGTTTGATTGTTAATCCTTGACTTCACTCATCTTTCTGTTACGTTTTGTTGACGTAACAGAAATTGGGGGCCTGGCGTCCGGGAGAATTTGTTTACATTATTGATCAGCTGGCAGCCTTGCCACATAGTTCTAAATTGATACAGCTTTACAACATTGTCTAAATTTGTGAAGTCAGGGAGTACGCTATCAGCATGTCATTTGACCCCGCAAAGTTTGCCTTAGAGCCTAGTCAGGAGGAATTTAAGCAAAGAGGATTTGTTCGCGCTGTGTAAATTCCTACAAATTAAAGTTAAAACATCTTGGAGAAAGCAAGAAATTAAGAAACTCATTATTAAACATTTTGTTAGCAAACAAATTTGGGATGAAAGTGATTTTGATTTAACTGAGGAAAAAGCTGATGATTTGGAAATAGAGAAATTAGAATTGCAACATCAGCTGGAATTAAAGAAATTAGAATTAAAGAGAGAAAAGTTAGAAAAAGAGGAAAGAGAGAAAAAAAGAGACAAAGAAAGACAGTTAGAGGAAAGAGAGAAAGAAAGACAGTTTCAGTTAGAAATGAAGCATATGGAATTACAGTCGCAAACAAGTCCTCCTGCACATGCACCTGTATGATCACAATCAAAATTTGATGCGGCCCGTCAAATACGTCTCGTCCCACCATTTCAGGAAAAAGAAATTGATAAATATTTTCTGCATTTTGAGAAAATTGCTAAAAATTTAAAATGCCCAAAAGAAAATTGGAGTTTACTTCTTCAAAGTGTTTTGATCGGAAAGGCAAGGGACATTTACACTCAATTGGCGGTAGAGCAAGCATCAAATTATGATATAGTGAAGGATTTAATCCTTAAAGGTTATGAATTAGTTCCTGAAGCCTATAGACAAAAGTTTCGTAGTTGTGAAAAAGAAAACTCTCAGACTCATGTAGAATTCTGACGTGCCCACTATTTTATACTAAAGCGTCATTTAGTTCCGCGTTAACTGGTAACTCATATTCTGTAAACTCGTATATTGATCTTAGTTGTTCTACTAAAAACTGTATTTATTTAGTTTCCTGTAAGAAGTGTGGTCAACAGTATGTTGGCAAGGCCACCCAAAGACTCCATCTTAGGGTGAATTGTCACAGAAAATCCGTTAGGAAATAGCAATTGCTTATAGGTAAGCATTTTTCTGGACCCGACCATGGCTGGGACAACTTTGGTATACAGATCATAGACGTCGTCTATCCATCTACCCAGGATTCCCCCTTTGGATTTGAGAGAAAAATCCGAGAGCGGCAACTATTCTGGATGCTAGAGATTGGATCAGTGTTTCCGTATGATTTAAATGATAATGTCAGTGGGTTCGGCAATGTTACAAACCGCCGTTCAAATATATCCAATATTACCCAGCTATTTAAACCCCATCAACGGGGACATCGCAGCCATGGTTGGAGAAAGTTTAATAGTGCGATGATTCACGATCATATCACTTTAAATTACTTAAAACACATAGCTTACGTACAGTTCTGTATGCGTTACCTCTGAGAGCTTTAAATCATATAGCCAGAGATATACAACAATCTGCGTCTTCTGGAAATATAATAGCACCCAAAATCACTAAAGTAGGTCAATATATAGCGCATTTTCGGTTGTATCGTCCAGTGAACATAATCGAAACATCCCAAGATCGGCCTTTCTTGAAACTCAACTACTTAGATAAAGGACTGGACATTATTAATTTACCTCGAATTCTGAATGATCCAGAGGTACGCAACACTGTACCAAACTATTTTAAGTTCACAGAACCTCCTTGCATTACATATAAGTATACTAAATCTATAGCCACCAAAATATTCAATTACTCTAATACTGTCAAGGAGTTTGACTGGAACTTATACACGTCGGGGGGCTATAGTTGTGCTTGTGAATCGTCGAACTTTATCTATACACCATGAAGACATGTTGTGACTGGTGATCTTGAAATGGTGAGTGACAAGGACCTAAGATTACTCCTGATGAAGGGACCTAATTATAGAGAGCCGAGAAATATAAATCTGAAGGCCGACCAGACGATAGTCCTGTCTGCTTTGGAACAGTACGTTATTGATTGGTCTAAGCGAGAAAAAGTTGAACCTACAGTACTCGCTGATTGGCTGGACCTCACCAAGAGCAAGGTCGTTGAAACAATCCACCATATTGACAGAAGTACCCTTCCCCAAGCAAAACAAGTACTGAGAAGCCCCAATTCGCAAGAAGTTCTAGCAAATCTCCAGAGTAAATTCGTCATAGTCCCAGCAGACAAAGCTCCAAATAATATAATATTCATATGTAAATATTACTATTATCAGGTGCTGGTTGAAGAATTGAGTGTAAACATATCGTCATCAAATACGTCTACTTACTCTCAAACTGCATTTACTCTGGAAGATTTATTTAACAATCACAAAACCTTTCTCAAGGAAAGAGGTATTTGTATTCCAACCAAACTTAATGATATACCAAACGTATACTGGACCCCCAAAATGCATAAATCACCATACAAAGCTAGATTCATAGCTGGTTCTAGAAGCTGCACCACCAATCTTCTTTCAACCCTGTTGACGAGAGCCCTTCAGGAGGTAAAAACATTTTGGGAAAGGTATTGCGCCACTATTTCTGAAAAATAGATATATTAATGTCGGATGCCATAAAGCATTCTTTAGATCTACTACATACAAGAGGTATCATTCATGGGATGTTTCTTTGTTTATAGAGTTGCTTGAATTTCTCATTAATAATATCTATGTGAAATTTGGCAACACAATATATCAGCAGCATATAGGTATTCCAATGGGTACTAATTGTGCACCCCTGTTGGCTGACCTATATCTGTTCTCTTATGAATATGACTGTATGCAGGCGCTTTCAAAACTCGATCCATTCAAAGCCCGTTCCTTCTCATTCACCAAACGCTATATAGACGATCTTTTCGCTGTGGATAATCGCTATATAAATGACGCAGTGAAGGATATATATCCACCTTCACTGGATTTGAAGGAAACTACAGATAACCCTACAGGCACATCGTATTTAAACCTATATCTCTATAAAAATGAAGCGGGCCTTCTCTCTCGTCGAGTGTATGACAAAAGAGATGATTACAATTTCGACATCGTAAACTATCCCTTTCTGGACAGCAATATTCCAGTGGGACCTGCATATGGCGTATACATATCTCGCTTAGTAGCATTTGCTAGATCCTGTGTTAAATGTGACGATTTTAATCAACGTCACAAAACACTGTTGCAGAAACTTATAAAACAGGGCTATTCCACCAAGCGCCTCCACTCAAAGTTTTCAAATTTGGCGATACATATCGCATGCTGATAGCAAAATACGAGCGTAGCGTGCAAGATCTATGGCGTTATGTTTCGTAACTTGTGTCTAATTCCGCTTAACCCGGGACTAGGGGCCGTATGAACCCATGTACTTCAAGATCCTCATGGTACTCATATGAACAGGCACAATCAAAGCGTAACTGAGATACATCATTCTTTAGATGACGACTTTACAACGAATATTATGGATTAAGAATACTGATCAGCGATACGGATTTGATATTTTTTGAACATCATGATGTCTTGCCGGCATCAATGAAAACTGTTGACCGCTTCTCTCTTGCAGGAAACAAGCCTATGTTTATGTATACTATGATTGTCTTTTGAATTTGGTGCTAATACTGTTATATGGAATATGGAATAGGTCTTTGGATTATGGACGCGGATATTCTCTAATGGGCGACGGCTGAATTATGAATGACGGACCAGACGCTTGTAATTTGATAGGTGTTGTGCCTCGGTTAAAATTGACAACCAATTTGAAAGCTTTAGACAGTTATGCTGGTAGAGGAATGTAAAAGGTGTATCCATGGTGATATTAGAACATTTCTTGGTGAAAAGAATGCCAACACTTTAGATCAGGCAGCACGTTTTGCTGACGAATTTTCTCTGACACACAAATTATCATTTGTCAGTGCTGTTAAGCCAAGTTCATTCCAGTCTAATCTCTCAGGTAACAAACTCAGTTCTTTCTCAGGTGGCTCTCCACAGTTTCGTAGTAATGGCCCCGGTCTAATTTCATAATACGATAGATTGCCCGTGTTCTGCTACATCATAATTCTTCTTGTCTTCTTAATAGCTTATATCTATAATTACAAGCGTCTAGTCCGTCATTCATAATCCAGCCGTCGTCCATTAGAGAATATCCGCGTCCATAATCTAAAGACCTATTCCATTTCCCATATTCAGCATTATCTACGCTTCAAACGATCACGTACAGATCGATGGCTGGCTTCGTCTACACGGTGATCGGGATCATGGAGTAAATTTTGTCCTGCCTCAGTTATGCCCCTTGGGTGTGCCTAAAAATCCGGACTCATTTACGGGAAGAAAATCTGACAAAAAAAGGGGCAGGTTGACCCCCACTTTTTCTGCCTTTTTAACTTGAGACCGGGCCTGGGAAAGTGGGTAAGAAGTTTAATTGAAATCGCTCTTACAGATTTTTCTGGAAATTGAGTGGAATTTGACCATTTTTCGACATTTCTAGAGGTTTCCTAGGAAGAATGAAGCAAGCTTGGAGGGGAATGTTTGAGATTCATTTTTCTATATCATAGCAGTGTTATGTCTTAAAATAATAACTTAATCATGCTCTTTCAGAAAATATATACATATAAGTGATTTGGGTTGAAGAGTTTACGACAACTGATGGCCGAAAATCGGGCTCATGGTCTAATCCTTGCCCAATGGAAGAATCCCTGGAGTGCACCCTTTAAGACATAGCAGTGGAGTCTATGCATTATCACAATGTAGACTCCATTACGGTGCGTAGATGTGTCAATACGCCAGATTGTTTAATTTTGACTGCCTAGATACATCTGAAGTGACATTTTCGGAGTCAGGTGGAAAGAAGACCAGGAGTTCGATTAAAATACTTCACAGTGTGGCCGTTAGTATACTATTGAAGTTAGTGCATACTGTATTTCATACAGGAGTTATCTCCCCCTGGAATGAGATTTCGGTAGATATTATGGCAGAACCAGGTCCTATCAGAATGATATAAATTTGCCAGAACTATTTTCTTTACAAGAGAACCCATTTACAGTCCAAAAAGGATGGAACGGATGTATATTATTAAGGTTTTATGAATTATTTCTTAAGTTTCTGAAGCATTTCCCATATTTCTAGGAGGAAATTTAGTGCAGAATAACCAAATATTAGACTTGGTTACATCACGTATTTGCATTTTCCCCGCTTTCCTGCTGGTATCATTGGAAAGCGGGAAGGCAACCACGGCCTTCATATTGCCGAATTGATGTCTATTATTAAGAGTAGATGGTTTAATTTTCAGTTTTGTTCTCGAAAATCCTGCTAGAGTTGGCAAAAGTTATCAAAACAAAGATGGGGTAGGGGGAAATGTATTTGTCGAATTTCCGACAATAGTATGTATAACTGGCAAGTGTCGTATACTGCAATACTCGCAAACACTCCCAGATTACGATAAATGTGTATAATTAATTTCGCGAAAATACCTTGCCCCTTAAGGTGGCTCTCCACAGTTTCGTAGTAATGGCCCCGGTCTAATTTTATAATACGATAGACTGTCCGTGTTCTGCTACATCATAATTCTTCTTGTCTTCTTAATAGCTTATATCTATAATACCATCTTATTCAGCATTATCTACGCTTCAAACGAGCACGTACAGATCGATGGCTGGCTTCGTCTACACGGTGATCGGGATCATGAAGTAAATTTTGTCCTGCCTCAGTTATGCCCCTTGTGTGTGCCTAAAAACCCGGACTCATTTACGGGAAGAAAATCTGACAAAAAACGGGCAGGTTGACCCCCATTTTTTTTGCCTTTTCAACTTGAGACCGGGCCTGGAAACGTGGGTAAGAAGTTTAATTGAAATCGCTCTTACGGATTTTTCTGGAAATTGAGTCGAATTTGAACATTTTTCGACATTTTTAGAGGTTTTCTAGGAAGAATGAAGCAAGCTTGGAGGGGAATGTTTGAGATTCATTTTTCTATATCATAGCAGTGCTATGTCTTAAAATAATAACTTAATTTTGCTCTTTCAGAAAATATATACATATAAGTGATTTGGGTTGAAGAGTTTACGACAACTGATGGCCGAAAAACGGGCCCATGGTCTAATCCTTGCCCAATGGAAGAATCCCTGGAGTGCACCCTCAGGGCCTAAAACTTTTAACCCCAGTTACAAATATCAAAGGTCAAACACAAAGTCTCAGTCACCCAGTTTTAATACTCAAAATAAATCTTCCGTTTGCAATTATTGTAAAAAGGAAGGACACTTTCAAAAGCCGAGTGGTTTCCTCACTCCAAGATCTATACCCAAGCATGTTAGTGACGTTCATAGTGTATATGACGTTAAGATGGCCAGGGACACTGTTCCTATTAGCTCTATCAAGGATAAGGTTGACAGTTTTTCAAATCCTGTTATGGAGATTTTTTAACCATTTATCCACAATGGTTTTGTGTCACTTTTATGCGATTTATGTAATGCTACTCCTGTGAAGATTCTGCGAGACACGGGCGCGTCCCAGTCTCTTTTGTTGGCAGATACTTTGACGTTTGCTGACTCTTCCTCTGCAGGCAGTAATGTCCTTATTAAAGGGGTAGATTCTGTAAATTATACACCAGCTCGCTCCATAACGTTGGTCTGTCTTCCGACTTGATTTTTGGGCCTGTTACGGTGAGTATTAAAGGTAGTTTACCATTTGAGGGTGTTCAATTACTTCTTGAAAATGATCTTGCGGGAGATAAGGTCGGGATTAACCCGATTGTAACTGACAAGCCTTGTTTGGATCAGATCCATGATCCAGTTGAAGACGAAATTCAAAGTTTGTATCCTGCTTGTGCAGTTACTAGAGCCATGAGTAATTGGCTGAGGAGTCTCTCGTTTGGTCGACACTTTCATGTGTTTAAATGAGGCTGATAAGCCACATTTTGATAGCAAATTGGAATGTTCTAATGACAAAATTTCAAAATCACCGCTGGTTAATGCACAGCATAGTGACAAGGACAGTGACAAGTTGTTTGACAGGGCAGTAGATGAGTGTGATGTAATTCAAGAGCCTGTGTGTTACTTTTGTAAGAATGGTGTTCTTATGCGCAACTGGCGACCGCCAGATGTGTCACCTGATGATGAGTGGGCAGTTAAGTCTCAGATTGTAGTACCAAATTCATATCGTTCAGATATCCTAAGACTAGCCCATGAAACACCTCTTTCATGCCATTTAGGTGTTAACAAAACATATTACAAAATTCCAAATCATTTCTATTGGTCAAATTTAAAGAAAGATGTTACGAAATTTTGTAGGTCATGCCACACATGTCAAATGGTGGGAAAACCAAACCAAACCATACCAAAGGCCCCTCTACAACCAATCCCTGCATTTAAGGAAGCATTTAGTCGGGTGATTATAGATTGTGTTGGTCCATTACCAAAAGCAAAGTCAGGCAATCAATACATGTTATCAGTCATGTGTGCTTCAACCACGTTCCCTGGGGCCATTCCTTTACGGAATATTAAGGCCAAAACTATTGTTAAGGCCTTAGTTAAGGTTTTCACACTTGTCAGCCTACACCAGTCCGTTCAGTCAGATCAGGAATCTAATTTAATGTCAGGAATTTTTCAACAAGTCATGCATGAATTGGGAATAAAGCAGTATAAATCATCTGCATACCACCCAGAAAGCCAAGGCGCATTAGAAAGATTTCACCAGACATTAAAAAACATGATTAGGACTTATTGTTTTGACACTCAGAAAGACTGGGATGAAGGCATACATTTGTTATTGTTTGCTGTTAGAGAGTCTGTTCAAGAGTCTTTAGGCTTCAGTCCATTTGAATTAGTCTTTGGTCATACAGTTAGAGGACCACTTAAACTGCTAACGGAAAAGTTCCCAGACAGCGATCTTTACTCATGTAGTCTCTTACAATATGTGTCCGACTTTCGCACCAGGGTGACTAAAGCATATGATTTGGCCATGTCAAATTTAAAGTCAGCACAAAAATGTATGAAAATAACCTATGATAAAGATGCCCTTAAACGAAGTTTCAAACCTGGTGAGAAGGTACTGGCTTTTCTGCCCATTCCTGGTAATCCACTTAAGGTTAGATATTATGGTCCTTATGTCATTGAAAAGAAATTAAGTGATCTGAATTATGTAATTCAGACTCCTGACAGGCGTAAACACAAACAGTTATGTCATGTAAATATGTTAAAGTTATACATAGACAGAGATAGCACTAACAGTACTGTACACCCTGTAAGTTTAGTTAGTTCTGACCCTGATAATAATGAAACTCGTGAAGAGCTCATGACAGTGACGAAATTACAGAACTTGGACACTCTACTTAATTTGGATTCCAAGTTGTGTCATCTCGAACCAGCGAGCCAGGAAGAACTTCGAACTCTGCTCAGTCAATATGAACATTTGTTTCTTGATATTCCTACTCGGACTGATAAAATTTCACATGACGTCAATATCGGAGATTCTAATCCAATGAAGCAGCATCCATATCGTTTGAATCCCATTAAACAAAACTATCTGAAAAAAGTGATTCAGTATTTATTGGACAATGACTTCATTGAACCAAGTAATAGTAACTGGAGTACACCTAGTATCCTCGTTCCAAAGCCAGATGGCAGTTACAGGATGTGTACTGACTACAGAAAGGTGAACACATTGACCAAAACAGACACATTCCCTATTCCACGCATTGACGATTGCATTGATAAAGTGGGAAGTGCCAAGTTTGTGTCAAAGTTTGATCTTCTGAAAGGATTTTGGCAAGTTCCACCGAGAGATCGTGCGATGGAGATATCAGCATTCGTCACTTCTGAGGGTCTGTTCCAGTACAAAGACATGCCATTTGGAATGAAAAATTCTCCGGCCACGTTCCAGCGTCTCATCAACCGTGTGACTTCTGGTTTGGAAGGATGTGAGACTTACATTGATGACGTCATTGTTTACAGCGGTACATGGAAAGATCATTTACAGAGAATTCGCGCACTTTTCAATCGACTAAGTGACGCCAAGCTGACAGTCAACTTGGAAACAGTGAATTTGTACATGCACGTGTGACATTCTTGGGTCATGTTGTAGGTCAGGGTCAGGTAAAACCTGTAGATGCTAAGGTTAGTGCTATCTCGCTATTTCCAAGACCAATATGTAAGAGACAACTGATGTGTTTCTTGGGTATGGCTGGTTACTACAGAAAATTTTGTCCAAATTTTTCAGATATTACTGAGCCTTTAACTCAACTCTTAAGGAAAAGGGCAAGTTTTGTTTGGACCGATGAATGTGAATCAGCTTTTGAAAACCTGAAAGCCATACTCAAGAGCGCGCCAGTTCTTTCAGCACCAGATTTTGATTCATCTTACTGACTGTTGATGCTAGTGATGTTGCTGTTGGTGCCGTTTTGTTACAAGAAGGTATAGATGGTGTATATCACCCAATATGTTATTTTTCACGTAAATTTGACAAACATCAGAGAAATTATTCTACAATTGAGAAAGAAAGTTTGGCAATGATATTGGCTTTACAACATTTTGATGTTTATGTTACTTCCTCATCATTGCCAATTACTGTATTCAGTGATCACAATCCACTTGTTTTCATAAGTAAGATGAAAAACAAAAATCAAAGATTGTTGAGATGGCGTTTGGTGTTACAAGAATACAATATTGAAATCAGACATATCAAAGGCAAGGACAATTTGATTGCTGAATGTTTGTCTCGCATATAATGTACATATGTTTGTCAACATTTTTGCTGTTGTACTATAGATTTTTTGGCAATAATGTTTTGAATTGCCAAGAAAGTTCCAAGTTTGAAACTTTCTTTTTTTAAGAGGGGGAGTGTCATGGTATTGTAGTCTATTATTAGACATTGTGGATGTTTCTGGAATCTACGGCTGACGCAAGCTAGTATTATGTAGGTCAGACACTTGGAGCTTTCTGGGAGGCTACTGTAAATTGTATCTAGGTCAGATGATACGGTAATAATGTGTATTCTAGAAGCTTCTTGAATTGGTAAAATGATCTGGAATGCATCATAGAGTATAAATAGCGCTCAGTCAGTCGTTCAGGAAGGAATTCAAACTGGCTTTTATGTGGGCCTGTTATACTGTGTTACTATCTGGATTTTACCTTTGCCTGTAACTACATGTACGAACTGCTGGATTATTTACTCCTGTGTGTTAACTTTTGGCTGCTGCATAACATACGCTATTTGTTAACGGACATTGGATATTGGACATTTACTGGGACTGAACAACTGAGCAGTGTTGGATTACCATTATACGGAAGAGTGATTTGTGCGCGTCAACAAGGAATCTAAAGTGCACACCGGTATAGCATTGAACAAACAGTAAGACTATATTTCAAACATTTATTTGTTGTATTAACCTTACTTAAATTGTATATGATTTTAGTATTGTAAATAAATATTTGATTGTTAATCCCTGACTTCACTCATCTTTCTGTTACGTTTTGTTGACGTAACACATCATTCGCGCATTTGCTAGCATAACTGATTGCGCATGTATATTCAGTCATTTTATATTTTCCTCCATCTTTGGAATTTGAAATCTGAAATTTCTGAAATTTTTAGTCAATCGCTGCATGTGATAGATAGACCAAGTAATGTAATTTAAACAGGCATGACCCTTGATCAATCCTTGTAAGCGATCTCGATCACCTACATATAAATACTATACCACAATGTTGACCTGGAACGGAGTAGTCAGGTGGGATAGTGACGCAAATATGAGAACAGAACAGCTGGGGATGAGGCGCATATCGGTCAACGGGTCTTTTGGACAAGGTAGGCATCGGAAGGAGTGTCCGGAAGAAATAAATGTCCTTTGAACCCAACTATGACATTCTGTCTAGGGACATCCTTTTCCTTCACATGGCGGACGGACACCTCACTCTGACCACATTTACCAAACTGGACATACAATAAGCCCTGATGTGTTCGAATCGAAAGTAGACCAATACAAATAAGGGGAAGAATCCCGGAAGCAAAGAAGCGTGATATTTTCTAGTACAATATTACCAAAAGCCATTGTTCACTTCTGAGAGATGCCAACGGTCAAAAGATTTACAAGACCCATTCTTAACAAGATATTTCTCACATACAAATACATCCTTAGAAGGAGAGTCCATATATCTACAAACATTTTATGGAGGGGAATTTGATCTATACTACAGTTTTATTTGTTCTGAATCTCAAGATTTAATAACAATAAATAGTTCTCTGTCGTTTAAGTTGTACTAAATTCAGGACTAAATTTATCTCATCAGATGTCTAGACATAGAACTTCAAAATGGCACGTTACTTTATTGATTTAGGATATGTCTGCAGAAAATCAATAGATTTTAAAATTATAAAACATTATTTCTAATATACTAGCGGAGACATTTCTTCTATACGTGTTGCTCGATTTCCAGGCCAGTCGACCCAGAATACTAGTATAGAGTTCCCAAACATAATCATCCTTCTAACAGCCATGTCACGTACACATTGAGGGCTGAAAACTCTCCAATACTATACCGCGCATCCATTCTGACGCTACCACACGAAAAGCAGTGTAAGATGTAGATCATATCTCGTATCTTATCATTTCTCGGTCTTGGTACGGCACACTCTTATGCAGAGAGAAGGCGTTTGATTATTCATCCTTTTCTCGATGACTTAAAACGGATGATATGGTTATTAACATTTCAGTTTCACGTAGAAGTTGTTTTATTTTTTATTTAGGCAGATATACAAGCGAAATGATCAATATTATTGAATTGATAGCCAATGTTAATACTTTTGCTATACTTATTTATATTTACATAGATATATTTACACCTTCCTAATTCAGTGTATTTTGAGTCAATATATAGTTATTATTATAATAGAATTGTAAGATGGTGGAATTAAGCATGGTTTACCTTCGGCCCGATGTATATCTCCCCCAAAGTGGCCCCATCACAGAAGACAGTGATATTTAATACGGACGAATGTACTGTCCTATATTTGATAATTTAGTCCATATATATTCATACAGATGACGACTGAGTGATCGTTCTTATGGCTTGTCTTAGATTTGAAGCTGTTCATGTTCACCACAACGAAAGGTAAATAATTCCAACAATTCCACCTAATTCTTAAATCGGTTTATCTGAAAGAACAATGAATACATTAGTATATTTGTATAGGTACCGCATTGTCTTTAGCGGATGGTTTCAGTTTTCCTGGTGTTCTGAAAATCGATTTATCTACCGTTTGCAACAACACCATGTATTTGTTAGCTTTTTATCTTAGAATGATTGTTTGAATTTTACAAAAAAATTATATCTTTGTATCGTGGTTTTTCAAAATATGTGTAATCATTATTTGTATGACTACGTGCACTAGTAGGCATATACACAGCTAGCACAATAAGCAGTGACAGGTACGCTGTACCGTATTAAATACCGTATATGCTGGCGGAACTGTTAATTCATCAAAACAAAACTAAAATGTAGACAGTACTGTACCAATACCGTACATTTAAATTCTCGTCCACGAAAAGATAAATATTACTAAAAGTAATGTTCGTGAAAGAGGTGTAGCATATAGCCGAAATATATTAATCTTGCTGCTAAGCTTTGTGAAGTCATAAACACAGCTGGTAATTGTCCCTGTAGCCTTGTGATATTCTTTGAAAACGCTAAAAACAGACATGAAAACGGCGATTCAATTTGAGTCAATTTCCAGATCAAAATACTCCATAATAGTAGAATGACTCTGCATACATATATTCACTGTCTCCGCCTGAAATAATGTCACGTCATTTCGCGATGTGGATTGTTTGTAAACTACCAGATTCATGTTAAAATTTAAATTCATGTCATCGGCAGTCTCTGTCTTACTATTTTTGAGAATCGGAAATTTCCGGGATTTCTGCAGAATTTTGTGCAAGAACAGACTCGGGATAGGGAGAGTCAGATCCAGTTAGGAAATCAGTTTCTCGATTTGTTTTTAATCTGTTTGATTTCGGGTGTGGAAAAACTTGGTACCGTACAATATTCCTGGTCTTATCGCTAATACCTGAGTAGTGGAGAAAGCATAAATCTGTTAGTTTATTTTGAGGAGCCAGGTTATAGCTTATGAGAAAATGAGCCAATGTGGCGCAATGTTATAAGTATAGGCAAAAAATGACGGTAATGTCAAAGGTATAGGGGAGTCTGGGTCAATGTGGCGTAATGTTAATGTATAGGAGGGAGGAAATGAGGGTGGATGACGTCAAATCCATGCAGTCAGGGACAAGTGGAGAAGTCTTGGAATGGACGTTTAGGGGTCGAGGCAGGATATAGCGGTCCGAATGGGTCGTGTGGAGTATCAGTTTGAAGCGCTCATGGGGGAGCATCCGACTGAAGTGATGTGGAATGAAAATAAGGCTACGGCGCGCATGCGCAGACAGGGAATTCTGGGAAAATGGCATTTGGGTGGACGTTTTAGGATCCTAAAAGACTTCACATAAGCGGTCCTTGCGAGAGTCAAATGCATGGAGAGGTGTGCTATCACCCACCACTATTGGACTATGACAGCTATCCTTGATGCCCGGACTATGGACCACGAGCGGTCACGCCGGAACCAGCGACAGTTCGTCGGCAATGACACGATAGACTCCTTGTTTGTATAAAGCCCCATGCTCGGATCACCCGTTCATTTGAAGTCTATAAGAGCGTGGCGTCCACTTCAGAACGATGGATCATCTCGTACGTGTATGTCTAACCCCCGAGGTCTTCCTCTACGTGTATGCGAAGTGCGTGGAGATAATCGAAAATATTGCGGATGTGTACGACAGTAAAGGAAGCACTCTGACCCAGTTCATCAGACTTTATTCCAAGATGATCTCGTGCACCACTGGCTCCATATTCTTCACGCGTCTGCCCGATTTGCGACGCCACGTGCCATGCATTCATGACATCACCACCACACAATATGCCTGTGCAACCTGCTCCTCACGGTTATTTCCTCGGGAGGATGCATTACGGCGCCATGAGCGGTATCAACATGCAGTCACCCCAAGCGATGCTGTGTGTCTTGTGGACGATCCCGTGGATGCCCCCAGCGAACTCCTACCAGGCGCCCAAACCGTAAAAGAGATGTAGCAACGCCACTGGGCCACGATTCGACGATGTTTCCACCGTCATCACCGGTATCAAGACCGCTACAATTTCCGGTTGGAGGACTGTCTCCACAGCTACGTGGAAGCCACCTTTGAAGATCAGTACAATGCCTTCAGATTGAATATGGATTTTGCCTGGAAACAGAGATATTACTACCCCAGCATAAACATCCGGGGACGTTTTTTCGAGATGTTTTACATGCACCCACCCATCACGGTATCGGCCTCGACGAACACTTCAATATGTCATCCTCCTCGAACCCATAGGCCCACATGATGGACCCACCACAAGCCAGTTGACGGCCTGTCTAGTCCGTTTTTCCGTATATTTTCCCATGAAAATTCTTATTTTACATACACCCCTCCAAGTCACATGACCTAGCCACCCATCCCCTGATCGTCCTCGACGAGCGCTTCAACTGGATACCCTCCCCAACCATCAAACCCAAAACGTCCATTCCAAGACGTCTCCATCAGTCCCTGACTGCATGGATGTGACGTCCTCCACCCTCATTCATCCCTAATATACATTAACATTACGCCACTTTGACCCAGATTTCCCCTATACCTTTAACATTACCGCCATGTGTTGTCTATACTTATAACATTGCACCACTTTGGCTCATTTTTCATAAGCTATAACCTGGTCCTCCTCAATTTATAACAATAGATTTACGCCTTCCCTGCTACTTACCTGTCTCTCCCTTATATTTGACGATCGCTGGGTATAATGTAGTTGATATGGGAGATCACCGTTGATGTTTGTGTGAGTTCCTATTTTGACGTGTATAATTCCACGTTATAAGAATAGAAAGACGCACTGACTAACTTGACTTAGTAAAATATTTTCATCGTATCCTTGAAAATAAAGGCGGAACTACCAATATGGACTATAAGTCATATATCTCGGAGTTACCATGTTATACTTCAGAATATTAGACGCTTTTACGATGACAAAACTAAAAAACGTCGAAAACTCATTTTTTCATTCCTGCCCTCGTAGCTATATGATTTCAAAGTTACCCATGATCTGCTCGAAGGGTGGTGGTGGTGGTGGTGGTGGAGGGGCATTCATGAGTTACACATTTTCGGTTTCCAAGGTCATGTCGTTTCGGTAAAGTAGAGATATTATGGTCACAGAGGATGAATGGTTAAGGTCACAAAGGGTCATAGGATCCCATATGATGGTAATAATCTCGGTCAATGACCCATATTATATCATGTAATTCAGACAGCTTTAACAATTAGGAGATGTCAACAGGGATGTGCTCCACATACAGGAAAGTGGGGAACGGTTGAAATAAGAGTAAATTGCCAGACGACCTTCATTTGTTTCATCCTACACGTCCTCATCACAAGATAATTGGCAGCTCATAATCTCATCATTTGAAACATCGACAAGAGAGTTGAAGAACGAAACCCTGTGCTGCTACATGAGTGTGATTATTGGTGTATTCCAGATATGTCATGATGGAAGAGATGATGTAGCAGAACAGATATGATTGAAATATCTAGGCGAGGATTGTGAACCTTGATTTTATCATGAGGTTTTACAGATATACTTATGGAATTAGGCATAGGTGTTTAGATGTTATAGTAGGGAGCCGTGATTTAAAGCCTTATTGACCTCATTAATTGTTCCCCGGGTAAAATTTGAGGTGGAACTTGATCACGTGACGATCATGTGATCGTTGAGGAGGAAAGCTACCTCCAGCACAGAAGAGTTCCATTCTAGGGGGAGGTAACTCTGGGTCACTATAGTTTCGGCAAAGGGCCCCTGGGCGTGTATTCTTCCGCGGTGATGCGGTCTGGCGGTGATGCGGTCGCGGGAAAAAGCTTCCGCGGAGAAAAAGTAGTCCCTAGACTTCAAATACGCTGCATGGTCTGATTGGGTCTGATTAGGTATCAAAGTGAAGCATTCGTGAAGGGGCATCCAGTCATGGGTGGGTGCATGTAAAATTAGGAATTTTTTCCGAAACTATAAAAAGCGGAACACGGACTTTACCCCTAAAATAGGGGAAAACCCCTATCAACTCTAGTCAAAAGGGCTAATATCGGTCCCCGGGCTTATTGGGGCCTGCCTATCAAGTCAATGGGGTGGGTGCATGTAAAATTAGGATTTTTTCCCGAAACTATAAAAAGCGGAATACGGGCTTTACCCCTAAAATAGGGGAAAACACCTATCAACCCTAGCCAAAAGGGCTAATATCGGTCCCCGGGCTTATTGGGACCTGCCTATCAAGTCAATGGGGTGGGTGCGTGTAAAATTAGGATTTTTTCCCGAAACTATAAAAAGCGGAATACGGACTTTACCCCTAAAATAGGGGAAAACACCTATCAACCCTAGCCCAAAGGGCTAATATCGGTCCCCGGGCTGATTGGGGCCTGACTATCCAGTCAATGGGGTGGGTGCATGTAAAAATTTCTCCGCAAAAAAAGCGGAACTCGGACTTTACCCCTACAATAGGGGTCTGTATTATACAATATAAGGGAAAATGCCTGTATGGGGGTGAGGGGTGGTCAATTTTTTTTGTGGGCTTTACTATGGCTTGTGGGGTCTCGTTTTTCTCGTCTCGCCAAGAAAATGACAATGGGAAGGGTCCCGGACCGAATCGGTGAAATTTTTGGGAAAAGTACCGGGTAGGCCTGTATTTAGGCCTATAGGCTGGCTATATGGGGGTATAGGTTCAACCTGGGAAATTCACACAGGTTCATTGTGATATAGGTTGCTTGGATTTGTTTTTCACGTCTAGTCATTCAGAACACGATGGGAAGGGTCTCGGAGCGCAACGGTGGAAGTTTTGGAAAAGTACCATATAGCCCATATAGTCCCATACTGGCTATATGGGGGTATAGGTTCTACCTTGGAAATTCACACACGTTCATTGTGATATGGGCTGTTTGGATTTGTTTTTCACGTCTCGTCATTTAGAACACGATGGGAAGGGTCCCGGAGCGAAACGGTAAATTTTTTGGAAAAGTTCACCGAGGCCTGGGTAGGCCCATAGGCCTATACTGCATGACTATGGGGGTATAGGCCCATACGGGGTGAACGTTTTGGGGTCTAGGTGAGCCCCTAATGATCCTATGATGTCGTATGAGGTCTTATTTTGAAGCTCTCGTGGAGGAGCATCCGACTGGACTAATGGTTCGTCCATTTTCAATAGGCTGCGCATGCGCAGTCTGGCCGTAGTATAGAAAGCAGGCACTTTGGGGGATATGTGGGTGTGTGTTTGGGGTAGAGATGGACCGCTATGGGTCCGAATGGGTCGTGGAAGGTGTCAAAGTGAAGCTGGTGTGGGTTAGAGTCAGAATGGTGTGTTTTTAAGTGCAAGTCGCGTCAATCTGCGCATGCGCAGTTGGTTGTAGTAAGTAAAGTGACCATTTTGGGGCAGTACAGGAAGGTATTTGGGGTCGAGATGGACCATCCTTGGTCCGAATGCGTCCTGGAAGGTGTCATCTTGTAGCTCTCGGGGTGTAGACCCCGATTTGAGGGCTGCCCACGTCACCTGTGACGTCATCGGTGACGTCAGCAGGACGAGTAGTAGCGAAAGTGGGCATTTTGGAGCAGTGAAGGAAGGTATTTGGGGTAGAGTGGGACCATCTTTGGTCCGAATGTGCCGTGGGAAGTGTCATCTTGTAGCTCTCGGGGTGTACATCTCGATTTGAGGGATATCCGCGTCACCTGTGACGTCATCGGTGACGTCATCAGTAGGAGTAGTAGCGAAAGTGGACAATTTGGGGCAGTGAAGGAAGGTATTTGGGGCAGAGAGGGACCATCCTTGGTCCGATTGTGTCGTGGGAGATGTCATGTTGTAGCTCTCGGGTTATAGACCCCGATTTGAGTGATGTTCGCGTCATCTGTGACGTCATCGGTGACGTCATCAGGACGAGTAATAGCGAAAGTGGACATTTTGGGGCAGTGAAGGAAGGTATTTGGGGTAGAGAGGGACCATCCTTGGTTCGAATGCGTCGTGGGAGGTGTCATGTTGTAGCTCTCGGGGTGTACATCCCGATTTGAGGGATGTTCACGTCATCTGTGACGTCATCAGTAGGAGTAGTAGCCAAAGTGGAAATTATAGTGGAGTGAAGGAAGGATTAGTAGTATAAAAGCGCATTTCGAGCCCTTTTGACCTAGCGGCACAAGGCGCAATGAGAGTATGCGCACGTGTGTGTGCGTGTATGTGTGTATGCTTGCGTGTACGCGTATGATTGTGCTTTCGTGTGTGTGTGCGTGTGTGTATTCGTGTGCATCTGTAGGTGTGTGTGTGTATGCGTGCGTGTGTGTGTGCGTGTGCGTGTATGCATGTGTGTGTATGCGTCTGTGTGTGCGTGTGTGTGTCGCAGTATGCAGGTGCACGCTCCTGTGGTGCACCCTGTACCCTAGGATGTTCACGAATGTTCCACCATCCCGGACTTTACCAGGCCCAGGTCCAGAAGCTCTCATGTCCTGCATGTGAATAGTCAGTCATATTGTGTGTGTGTGTGTGTGTGTGCATGTTTGCGTCTGTGTGTATGCATCTGTGTGAGTGTGTGTGTGTGTGTCTGTGTGTATGTGTCTGTGTATGTGTGTATGCGTCTGTGTGTATACGTCTGAGTGTGTGTCTGTGTGTGTATGCGTGTATGTGTGTGTATTCGTCAGTGAATATGCGTATGTGTGTGTGTATGTGTGTGTCTGTGTATGCGTTTGTGCATTTGTGCATGCGTCTGTGTGTGTGTGTGTATGCCTGTGTGTATGCGTGTGTATATATGCGTGTGTGTGTGTATGCAAGTGTGCGTATGCGTGCGTGTGTATGCGTGCGTGCGTATGTGTGTATCAAGTATGTGTATGCGTCTGTGTGTGTATGTATGCATGTGTGTGTGTGTGTGTATGTGTATGTGTGCGGGTGTGTATGCATGTGTGCGTATGCGTCTATGTGTGTGTGTCTCCGTATGCAGGCGCACGCTCCTGTGGTGCAACCTGTACCCTAGGATGTTCACGAATGTTCCACCATCCCGGGCTTCTATCAGGCCCAGGTCAAAAGCTCTCATGTCCTGCATGTGAATAGTCAGTCATATTGTGTGTGTATGTGTGTGTGTGTCTGTGTGTATGCATCTGTGTGTGCGTGTGTGTGTACGTGTGTATGTGTGTGTATGCGTCTGTGTGTATGTGGCTGTGTGTATGCGGCTGTATGTGTCTGTGTGTATACGTCTGTGTGTGTGCTTGCGTGTGTGTACGCGTGTGTGTGGGCTTGCGTGTGTGTGTGTACGCGTGTGCGTGTATGCGTGTGTGTGTGTATCCGTATGCCCTACGGGCTATAGGGTACAGGGTGCACCAGGTATGTGTTTGTGTGCGCCTGCGTACGATGACGTCACTTCCGAGCAGCGCAGGGGTCGAAGGTTACTTCCGGACTATAGGAACACTTGTGAACGTGTAGATCTTTCTTCCTCTTGTCTGTCTGTATCATGGCACACGGCGACACACACACCTACACACAGACGTATACACACACATGCTGCATACACTCACGCACCCACACACACACACACACGCATACACACACATGCATACACACATGCATACACACACGCACACACCCGCATACACAGACGCATATACACACGCACGCATACACACACAGAGGCATACACACACACACACACGCACATGCACGCACACGCACAAGCCTACACACAAACAAGCACACACACACACACACACACACACACGCACATAGACGCATACACACACATACACGCACGCACACGCACATGCGTGCACACCCACACACATACACACACACGCATGCATACCCACACACACACACCTACACACACACACGCACGCACACATACAGACACATACACACAGACGCAGACACACAGGTACACAGACACACACACGCATAGACGCAAATGCACGTACACGCACATACACACACACACGCATACACACGCACACACACGCATACACACGTATATACACACGCGTAACGTGAAGTACCCGGATGGACACGCGGACGTGAAGTCCCCGGATGCACGCGCGGACCGCGTCGAAAGCCTACCGTGGAGACCCCAAGTCCCCGAGGCATGGAAAATTCCGGTGCTTATCGATTGGCTGATTATTCGACCGCTGATTGGTTCTTTTTCGCGACCGCTGATTGGTCCAAATGGAACTGCCCATCCTTCCCAAGTTAATCTAGAATCCTACCAAGCTCGTAATCACCGCCACATCACGCATACACACATACACGCATGCACACACACGCACACACATACACACAGAAGCATACACGCACACGCGTACACACACGCAAGCATAAACATACACACACGCAAGCATACACACGCATACACACTCTCGCAAGCACACACAGACCCATACACACACATGCATACGCACACGCACACCCACACAAACATACACACACACATACACGCACACACACATACACATACACCCATACACGTACACGTACACGTACACGTACACGCGTACACACACACACGCAAGCCCACACACACGCGTACACACACGCAAGCACACACACACGCACACGCACACACAGATGCATACACACAGACACACACATGCATACACACACAATATGACTGACTATTCACATGCAGGACATGAGAGCTTTTGGCCTGGGCCTGATAGAAGGCCGGGATGGTGGAACATTCTTGAACATCCAAGGGTGCAGGTTGCACCACAGGAGCGTGGGCCTGCATACGGAGACACACACACATAGACGCATACGCACACATGCATACACACCCGCACACAGACGCATACACACACATACACACACGCACACCCACACATACACACACATGCATACATACACACACAGACGCATACACATACTTGATACACACATACGCACGCACGCATACACACACACGCATACGCACACTTGCATACACACACGCACGCATACACACACACGCATACACACAGGCACACACCCACACACAGACGCATGCACAAATGCACAAATGC
>JAVTVY010018119.1:0-79070 GCA_036873755.1 Hanleya hanleyi
AGAAAATCTCTTATAAGAATATTTATCTTGCGTTTTCTTGGATGAGAGAAATAAACATTTTTTGCTGAATTTGGAAAAATAAGCAAACTTTTATTATAAAAAAGCAACAGAAGTGCTCCTTGAACGAATCCGTTTCATGCAAATATTCTGGTTTTATCCTCTATACTGATATACTCTTTTATTAAGTCAATGCAAGGTTTTTCTTATATAAGAAATCTTTTTTGACTGTGTATACAATTCCTTCCATTTTTCAAGTCTTTGTTATGTCCCGGTCTGGGATCGAACCCAGTACCTACCACTCGCTGCTACTTGAGAATGATGTCACTCAACACACAATTAGTGTGTATGTTCTGATTGGTTCGTCTCTCGTTCGTAGGTGAAATTTACATCTCGGATTTTGGACACTGAAAGTGGTCAGATAAATCAAGTCAGGTTCGAAGTAGGAACGTAGAAACTGGCTTGATAAAATGAAGATGTGTTGAACCAAGCAGCAGACATGTCTCCTCGATCCCCACTACAAGTGGTAATAATTTGAAAGAACACCAGGAAACTACCAAGTTTGGAACATACAATGTAGTAGTGACCTGTCTTGCACTCCTTTATTCCCTATATTTCCTATATTGTATTTAGAAAATTCCCATATTTCTCATATATTGTGGCAAACGTCCTATATTTTCTACTATATTTTCACTGAGTCACTTACAGGCCTGCATTTAAATATACGTGTATCACAGATAAACTCATATACCTGATTTACAGGGACAGAGATTCTTAACTGGTTATGTTATTTTCTTTTCAGGCTTGCCAATGGGTTGGACAATTTAACGGTGACATGCGAAGAAGGCGATGTGGTAAAAATGTACCCAGGAAAGTTTCTCACCCCGGAACAACTGATAGAGTTGAAGGACATTTACTTGAGGGTATCTGACACTCCCGCTTACACATTTCGCACCGAGAACTGCAATATTACCTGTGACAACCCATTAGGGCCTCAACGAAAGCGACGAGGTGCAGCCAGTACCGACTTCATAGAGTATGTGCAAAAGACGTACAAGTATACAGAGAAAAGCCGCACGAAGCGACAGGAGGACGGACAGGATGGCGAACCTCCCCTCAATCATGGATGCTGTACGTCGTAAGTATGATGCTGTTCTGGTCACTTGTCTCTTGTGGCGATTGGTCGCAACATTAACCTGTGGATTCTTTATCCCTATCTGTCCTGGGCGATTTGGGCTGTATCGCAGCCTTGGTTGGTGGGGGACTTGAAGAGCCCTCTAAATATTTTCGATGCCCCTATGGCTAGAGTGCTGTAACCTGCCCCACACTATATCTTCGGGCCCAATGTCACTAAATTGAGATATAATATGACGGAATATTATATCTGAATTCAGCCCTATATAAATTCCGTGCGAGTTAAAACTACTATAGTTAGCCAATCAGATGGATAGCTGGTTGTAACTATTTCAAAATCACGCCCACAGTAATTACACACAGTAGCTCGTGGTCTAATATATAAACATTATCCCGAAACAGTTTCCAAATAAGGCATCATTCAGGCATCATTCCGAGGCAGGTTCCGTAAACATCAAAGAGTTTACTCCCGCCGAAAAGTCTGGCTTTGTTAGGGGTAGAAAATATCAAAAGATTGTGCCACGCGAAGATGTTAATCTCCTTGAAGTAAACGTCAATCATTGTCAGAGCGAAAAGTTTGAATGGTCGCGATTGGCTGATTATGGGATCTCGTAGAATATCGGCGAACATTTTGCACGAAGTTTTCATAGCGTTACCTCTAGATGGTATTCCCCTGATTTACCATCTTGGTTTACCTAGATTGCTTCGGGCCAAGCTCTACTAGGAAATCCATGACGGCTGTCATGATGACGTCCAAAGTGACGTCATTTTCAAGAAAGGCATTTTTGGACGATTTTTCGTTCAGATTATATTAATTGTTTTCTTCGCAAAAACTAAATGATAAATTGGTAAATAATAATCTGCTGTGAAATAAGATAGATTTTGCCCAGTTTTCCTCGCAGAAAGCAGGATTTTTAAAGACCAATGAAGAAAGCATCGCTTTTCTGGTACTCCATATGGTCACCATTTTATTTTACCCATGATCCTCTGCTTGGGGGTTGTGCAAAAATGTTCATAATGACTCCAATCTGGTAAACTACAAAGTCACGGAGTGTTAGCTCGTTCCGACTTGCACTTCCAAATTTTGACTCGAACTTGAACATCATGGTAAATTCACCATCTTAATCTACATTATACCGATACCAAATATTATCTCCTATGTTAAAATCCATGGTGGAAGGGGGGGGGAGGGGAAGAAGCCATCAATCAATTCATACGTAGGTCAAGTAATTCAGATAACTGCTAAAGTGCACGTGCCTATGCTTTGGACCGTACATTCTGTGACCTTCATCTTGACCGCACTGAATGGACATTTGTGTTTCAGTCGGACATTGGTCGATATTTTCTTCCTAATATTCAGTATCATACAGGCTAGATATAGTAAAATAAATTGTCTATGAGAAATAACGTTTATGTATTATTTCACGGATTTCGTTTCACGGGATATTTGACACTGATGAGTGATTCGTCAAATTTATGAATGGCGCAATGATATACAAACTATCACTATACAAGTGATTTGACAAACTATCACGTGCTCATATCGGCTATATGTATATTCATGAGCACCCATCTCAAAAGGAAAAAAATAGCGAAAAGAAAGTAACAATCAGCCACGGTTTACCCATCTACACAACGTTAAGGTTTCTTTTTGTGGGAATTGATTCGCGCAAAGACTCGCCTAAAATGGAAGTTGGATTCGCGCAAGCAAAACTTAGCTTAATCAGTGTGTTGTTCGTTCAGAGAGATTTTTTCGATATTTCACGGAAATTCAAATCAAATAGCTGACCTGTATTCAGAAAACTCCGGGATATACTTTCGTCTTGCTGCAAATCGGACCGTGGCGGGCCCCTCATGTTTTGATGACGTAATGCGCAACTAAACCTCGGAAACCTTTGCTTGTTTATTTTTTGGAAGCCTTGAATGTTCTCTATAATAATGGTTCCCGACTCGCGCCAGGTAGTTTCTTCGCTCGGCTGCTGGCACAACGCCAACGGGCAAAAACAGTCCATAAGAAGGAATTGAATGATAGCACGCGGTCTCAGACGGAAAGTACACGAGGGTGAAAATGGAATCCTGGGACGTTTGGATATTATTTAGCACGTGAATTTGATTCGGATTCGTTCATAATTAGAATGACAAACAATTTTCCGTAAGACAGCACATCGGGCAAAGAGAATCAAGCGGTAGGCAATTTATGAAAATAAAAATGGATCGTTCATGACATCAGGGACGTTGCCTGTATGGGACATGTCATGAACAACCACAATAGTGCGGTCGACCACTTTACGTTGAGAACACCCATTTATTTAGAAGATAGTTTATTTGAGCACTAATTTAATGGCACTGCACTTCCTGCTTAGGTCTGTGGCTCTTGATTATTTTTTTTTTTGGTAATTAAATCCCACTGCAAAAACTATCGCGGTATGAAATGAAAGATATGTGGGACAAAAATATCAGGAATTTCCTTATTTGTTACTGTTGTTGCTCATTTCGCATGCCATAACTCTCTGCTATGCATCCAAACTTCAACACCCATAAAACAACTTGGTCCAGACTGTTGAGGGGCTGAGGAGTTGTAGCACCTCTGGTGCCTCATGTTTTATTTCTACCTTATCAGGAGATAAAATATATATCTAAATGAATTGGATATTCCCTTGAGTCTGACGCCGAAGTATCTAGCATGATTTTAGGCGATTCTCCGGGCTATTCATCTCAACCTTATCTCTATTGCAAAGGAATTCCTACAACTGGCATGCGCTGCACGGAGTTTCGGCGTGATACTGTGCCTACAAGGAGTTTCAACATGGATGTCAATATGGATTCCTACCGGTGGTGGGCGAATCAGTATGCCCTACATATAGGGTCCATGCAGGGTGTCTCGGGAAGTTTTAACATGAATTTACGGTAAATCTCGAGGTCTGAGGCACCGTAATCGACATGTACGCATGCCTCAAAACTAAACCGCTAACTCGGACGCATGAACCGACCATCGGCAAATCCCTAACTGAGGTCGAATGTGCTGTCAGTTACATAGCCGCAGCGACGTTTGTTTCGAATCTGCCAGTCACGCTTTGACTGGTCAAATGATCCTTTCAAAAGTCACATGACCTCGTATAGTCCAATATGGAGTCCATTTACTTCGAGGGATATCTTCTACCGGAAATCTCCAGAAAGTTGCGAATGATTCGGCCATTCGAAAAGAATGTTGCCGAAAACACCCTGTCTCTGAATGTATGTTGGACAATTCACATATTGGTGGTTGTTATACACTATAGTGTACAATATTTGTATATGACCCGGCAGTGGATAGTGTTGCCTTCATATTCGATAGCTGTGTGCCCGGAACTACTTTTTTTTTAACAAATTTGCAGACAGCGGGTTTTCAAACATGGCAGCCACAATATCAGAGTGCTGGAGTTCTTTTCAGTGATATTCAACCTTAAACGAAGCATAAATCGTTCAACTATTTTGATTTATTCTTCATTTCTGTCTCTGGTTGTGCAATAAATAAGTTATTAGATTTGATGGTTCCTGGGCTCAATGAAGGGACTCACAAGATCATCTCTGCCCTTGCGCACTGGACTCGTCAATACAAAAACGTACAAGACAATAATCTACGCATATTAATTCGAATGTATAAAGTCCGAATTTATCCACCCATATCTCGTGTACATAGATTTATAATCCAGAAATTGACAAAATTAGACTGCGACTGTCTACATGTATTTGGACTCAAGAGAGTGTTCGTGGGGTAAACAGAAGAGTGGATTCACTGCCTAATATTCACTGATTGGTTGATTTTTTTTTTATTTGTTGGACTATGAGCATGACATACAAGTAGCATGATATACAAAAATATGCATTCATAAATGGCGCCAGATATATGTGACATAATGATATATGTAACATGTTTATTATCGAACGATAATGAACTTCTGGTAACAGGTATGCTCATACCAGTACCTGATAACTTATCATTCGCTACTGCTCGGCCTATTACGTCGAAGTCATAGTATCTCGAGCATCAATGGTGTAGGGATTTTACACCTCTCCCGTGTAAACCGTGATCCGCCGCACGTGAGGCACACCACATACTATAGGATGTTTTTTCCTCGTTGTATTCTCCCTCGTCAGGGAATTGAATATTCTCTTGGGTGTATCTCCGACATGTCCGAAGGATCTCGTCTAATTTGAGGAGTTTCTGCTGGCTTTTCATCTCAAGTCGGATTATTGCCCATGTGGTGCCTTCTCTCAGTTCCGGAAATTGTAACCCCAGTACCTGTCCGAGTATATGTGAAAATAGGTATTCATATATGTAATGAATTAATATACTATCAATGCTCCCCAATCGTACATGTCGCTGTGTGGGATCTCACTGATTCCAATTGAATTTGGTGTTCAGAGCTCCCTGTCATGGGCGTATTTTAAATACTTTACTTGCAGCCGTGGAGGGGGGATAGCATCTTCACCTCAGCTTTAACCCGAGGTTTATGCCAAAGACCCGTCCATATTTCTACCCCGCATTATAGCCCCAATCTGGCGGGAGGGCGGCAACATCCGAAGATACCTCGCCAGCCTGAGGAGCCAACCAAAAACTCCCTACCACTATATTCCCTTCAAAGCATTATGAAGCGTTCTCGGGGCTGGTTGACACTCGCGTTACTGCAAGCCGGTTAGATCCTGCAAGGGACATATCAAAATGTGGGAGCAGATAGGATTTAATTTTAAAATTTTAAAATTGGATTGTCACATATGTTAGAAAGGTGAAGTACATATAGACTCGTTGTGATTTTAGTGTCTATTGTATTTGAACAGATCGAGGAAATTCTCCGCCCCCGATACAGCAACCACCGTGAACGGTGATACAGTGGACTTGGTACAGTTAGACGGATACAAGCAATATTTTGCGGAAGAAACATGTGTGTAAGTACTTGTACACAATGAAAATCTGGAAAACCAGCACAATTCGTTCTTGGCCGGTCAAGGACCTCAAAACTTTCGATGGCATTTTCTGTTACAAATGGGTACCCATGCTATATTAGTTATTTGTGTTGTAACTGTTATGGTTTGAGGGGATACCTGATTTTGGGCATTTATAGTCATTTTGGGGTCATTTTTAGGGCCAAATAAGGTTGAAAATGGGTAGAGATCAGTTATAACTTAATATCCACCGTACTGTAATGAGTATCCGAGCTGGATTAGCTGTATGTGGTGCAGAGTTAAGTAGGTAACCATATATAACATGTTAACTATTAGAAATAAGGTCACTTTTGGGTCAGATGATGTCAAAAATTGGTGGAAAAGTTTATAAATTAATATTGACAGGTTCATTATTAGAATTAAGGTCATTTTAGGGTCACTTTTGGGTCAAACAAGGTCAACAATGAATACAAATCGGTTAGAAGTTAATACGCTATGATATCTGTTATGCTATGATCAGAGATCTCTCATTTATGATAAATTTGCACAATGAACTAAGAATAATGCCTGGAACTATACAAGCAACATAAGAAATAATGGTATTCAGATGACCCCATATAGCCGCTATTCTGAATTTGACCATCAAATTTTGATCTTTAGGATATATAAACAGATTCAAAATGATAGATAGATAATCTTCCAAATCTTCGAAAAACAAGGAGAATAATACTGGTGACAGTACTTCGCCTTGCAACAAACCACAATGGAGAAAAAATACTCAGTTTTTATACCTCGATGCAAAACACAAGACCTTACTAAATGAATACAATGATTTAATTATAGCTGACAGTTTATCCCCTACTCCACTTTTGGTTAATTTATACTACAGATACTTTCTTTCCACGGAGTCGAAAGCTTTCGTGAAATCTACAAAAGCGCAATATACCCGTAGGATACTACTTTCTTGAAATTGAGAGGTAATTTTTATCAGGATCCTGATTTTGCAGAAATTATTTTGTGAAATTATAAACTTTGTCTTTTGTCTGTTTTCATTCATTAGCGTAATGTGTATATTGTTATATTGATATACTGATATATTTTTCTATCTATTACAGCACGATACCTTCATGTTCGATCTGCACATGCGCACAACCAACGCCATTCGTTAGCGAAGCGGTTGTATACAAAAATAAAGATGCTAAAAAGGAAAAAGATAAATACGAACAGGTTTATATAACGTTCCCAGGATGTTGCAAATGCCTCAATATATTACAAACGTAGCGGAGAGAGACTTTGCTTTTAATGTAGTTATGTTTTGAAAATGCTTCAAGGAAAGTTAGCTAATAAATCGATCACTTTGTACGCTCCCTCTATGTGATCGAATTATTCTCACTATTCTATTCCAGTATTCGAATTCATACATCCCTCATGTGGTAACACTCCCCATCACAGTGAGTGATAAAGAATTATCGGTACTGTCGAACAATTTACGTGATCGAATTATTGGGTCACTTACCATACCTTTTAGAATCATCACTCATTCAATCGACCAAGTAACCTTTGTCGGTCGAGGTCATGTGTATGCGCATGCGTTTCATTCCATTGTGTTAGTATATATAATGAACAACACAGAGTATTACAGATTAGAGTTATGTAAATCATCAAAGTGGACTGTCTTAATTTGCGGACGATGATCTTTCACGCGTGTGGGTTGAATTGTGCAGCCAACAGCCATACGGAAATCTGATGATATGTTTATTTATTCATCGCCGCCTAATGAAGACAAAGTATTTGATGAATAGCGTATCTTCTGATCGAGTCGGTTGAACATGTTGTGATTTAAGTTTTTCAATCATATACCATTAACCCATCAGTACCATTATTGTATACGCATTAACCAATTGATGGGTAAAAAGTACCAATAAAGGATCTATTTTATTCTATTTTGTGCTATTCTAATCTATTCTATCACCATGATATGTCCGTATGTCGCGGGTGAGAGTTGGGGAAGGGTATGTCAGCCAGCATTCTAGCGATGTCCTTATACCTTTGTCGATACTACATGTAGTCCAGACCTGAATTCGTCAACTATGCAGCGGAAGTCAATTTTCCTCGAGGAAAAGCAGACATTTTGAAGAAATATGACGAAAACATCACTTTTCTGGTACCCCATGTGACCGACATTTTGAATTTACCCATGATCCTCTGCTCGGGGGGTATGCAAATGGGCTCAAAATACCCCAAATATGATAAACTATAAGATCACGAAGTTTCAGCTCTCCATTTCTTGCCGTTCCGGAGATAGCGCAAAAAAAATGATGGGGGGGGGAGTAGTATCAGGTTTTGGGGATGTACTTCCCCAAAAATAAAATAAATACTGGGATTAAGAGGATCCCATATAACTTGATCATGGGATGAAAATGGTGGGGATGTATTTTCCTTCTCTCGAGTGGGAATTTTCATCCCATGATCAAGTTAACAAGAGATCATTTTTTCCATCTATTTTAAGGCATTACCTTAATTACTATTTTATTAAATATATCAACCACACAACCAAGTTGTTGAACGTTGATGGAGCGCATCCTGCCTGCAGCACCTGCCACCTGGGTTGCACGCCCTCATACCACATACGTATGTGGGATGACATATCCCAGACGATGTTACCGTATGTTTATTACTGTATTATATGGGAAATATTTCCTATTTCCTGCTATAGATTAGATAGTTGTCATGAATAGGCCTACTGGTAAGTCACAGTTTAATAGATTTCACAGATTTAATAGGTTTCACAGATCAAAGATACGCTGTCGAATTATTAAAGGACTATATTCGTGGGTAATGAAACAGAGGTGACTATTTCCAGTCTCTTTCCAATTAAAATTAAATCCCCTCATTTCGGCCAAATAAACGGTTAGTTACAGTTAGTAGACACCAAAAAAGGAACATTTCGTTGAATACTTACAGGTATGCGAATAGGAAAGGGATACATCCAACACGGGGATGTCAAGACAGCCACAGTTCCTTGGCCTGTACGATATTTCATAAGAGATCTATTCTATGAATACAAATATATATTTAAAATTTTTATACTATAATTGATTTCTGTGCGACTATGCACCTCACTATAAAGCTAAGCGCCTCTGTTTATTTGTTCCTGTCCACCATACATACTCTGAAACTTAATACTGGCAGTATTGGAGTAAGTGAGGGTAACTTGCTTAATATGGTATCAGCGGTGAGTTCCAGAGGGAGAGAAGAATAAAATGGAAATTCATCGCCCACTTGTAGAACATGCACACGTGTATACTTTTCTAACAGAACGGGCAGCTAGGTGTGGATATACATATAGGAGAATCAGTTGAGAATTGGAGAAATTTTCAAGCGGTAGGAAAAATCAGCTACGTCTGGCGATTAAAAAGCAGCCATAAGACTCTACAGGAAAGTTTCCCTCGGCAACTCACATTCAGAACCGAGAATACGGTGGATTCTCAGATGTACCCCTAGTATCTCAGCCGCGCTTTTATAGCAGCTGTTCATGTGCAGACAAAGAAATATATACACGGCCCCTAGCACCGGTTTAAGCGGGATTAGATACGCTAGCTTGAGAGATGTAATGACAGATCAACTCAAACAAATAAATTTCAAATGAGCATCGAGGACGGCTGATGGAGTAAACGCCCCAACATGAGGTAAACCTGGTAAATGCAAGAATACCCAGAAAAACTAACCTGTAATGCCCGACGTAGTACGGCTTAAATTTCCCACCAAAACAATAAATCTACATATACATTTGTCGAGTGACATGTACAGAGGGCAGGTCTCAAGGACTAACAGTCCACCAGCAGAATTTTACCATATACAGATAATATCTTGACCTTGTCTGGACATATTTACGTTCAGAATCCTTCCAGTCAAACATTCGCACCCACGAAACAGACGCTTGTAATTGTCGCTCTGCTCAATTATTGCCATATTTTTTTAAATTAAATAGCTATAGACAGATACATTGATGGATAAGACTAAATAATTTGTCTCGGTCCTGGTTGAAAATTATACCATGTAAGTTTGACAACTGCCCAAGTTGGAATGATATAACCGAATGTGTGCAATATAATTTCCTTGTCGTTTAGTGTCTATGTTTGAAATTTCGAAATATATAAATGCTATTCATTGAGAATTATTTTCAGAGATGACCTCACAATTATGAAAGTAGTGTACAGTCATGAGATTTTAGCTCACTGGCTGATCCACAGGCGCAAGCTGGCGTATTTAATCCCAGTACACATTCGATCTCTAATGTATAGATGTGGGCGAATCTGTCTCCTTCTTACTCGAGACAGCCTCACTCTCAGGTGACGTCATGATTCTGTAACAGCCAGTTTGTTGTATTTGTTATTGCTTAGCTTTGGAAATACATCTATATGAGTTTTGAAGCTATAAATTGAATTCACGATACTCTAACAAAGACGGCAGGCTCACCGATAGTAGTAGAATATTGGAACTATTGCGCGGCGCGGAAGTTTTATGGGAATGATCGGACCATAGATATACTGCACGTGCCCTATCAAGGTCAACCGCAATGAAACCAAGCGGTGGGTTTTCTAGCCACCGTGGGCAGTTTGCTTGAATCCAAGATATCTTGTTGGGAATTTCACGGCCTGAGTTGGTCTCAAAAATCTAATGCCAGGTAGGGTTAATGGTAAAGTATCTTCATCCCGAGAGACTAGCGGTGTTCACTCCCCAGTGATTCCACGCAACAGCAGTGTGCATCGCTCTGTGTAGGGGATGAGAGAGAGAGAGAGAGAGAGAGAGAGCGCTTGGTCGGCGTCGGACGTTACAGATATGCGTTCTGAATAAGAACGTGCATTCTAATAAGAATTCCTCGTTTGAGCCGTTTCTTCTATCTAACTGTCGCATGGTTCATTATTTCCATCAGGTGACTTGATAAGGCTATTAAACTATCTCTCTCCGATATTTCTATCCAATACCATTCAAGCCAGTGCGAGGGGCCGTGTGGTCGTGCTTTTCAAGATATCAACATGAACATCTATAATAAAAGAGTGGCTGGGATACAAATCACAGGTTCTTGTGGAGTTTTTGCAATTATGCAGACAGTATATATGCCCATTGGGTCATCTGACTTCCTAAAGGGAGGCAACCCCACATTAGTTAAGGAAGAACTCATACAGCTAGAATTAAACAAGAGCCCAGAAAGTGAAGACCTCGAATGGCAAGCTATACGGGTGTTCCAAAATAATAAACCTATAAATATAGTGAACCTCTACTCCCCTGGCACTCTAAAAACAATATCACAAAAAGAACTTAACAAAATCATCCAAAAATATGACTCGCCAATTATAATCTGTGGCGATTACAATAGCCATAATCCAATCTGGGACGAAACCTGCACCACGTCAGATGATAGGGGTAAATCAGTAGAAAAATGGTTAGATGATAATAACCTCGTATTCCTGAACTCAGGAGAAGGGACTAGAATAGATATGCGAACCGGTAAACTCACTGCAATTGACCTAACAATAGTCTCTCCCGAACTAGCAGTTAAATCAGAATGGTCAGTCCTACCAGATACACTAGACAGCGACCACTTTCCAATCCTAACTAAATTTAGCATGAAACCAGATTTTGAAAAGACAGACCCTCTCCCACGCTTCCAATACTCCAAGGCAGACTGGGAAAGTTTCCAAAACGATTGCCAAAGTCTAATTCATGACGATATATTTAGTAATGATATAGAGACTTTCAATGAAAATATAACCAGCAAACTTCTAAACATAGCACAAAGACATATTCCAGTTACGAATAAGCGGCCCAACAAAAATCCAGTGCCTTGGTGGGACCGAGAGTGTGGAAAGAACATCGCGGCAAAGAAAAAAGCACTCAGAAAATTAAAAAAAAGTCGGCTCCAGAGTGATCATGAAATATATAAGGAACTGAAAAGAATAGCAGAAAAAAGCGTCAAAGAAGCCAAATCAAGATGCTGGGAAGATTTTTGCAACACTATAGATACGAAAACTAACTCAAAGAAAGTATGGAATAAAATAAAAAGCATTCAAGGGAAAGCAACTAACACAATACCCGTACTAAACAAAACAAAGAGAACTAATCTCGAAAAGGCAGAATATCTTGCTGAATCATTCGCATCAAACAGTAGCGATAGCAACCTGAAACCAGAATTCAGAAAAATCAAACAAGAAACGATCCTGGAAAATGACACAAATGATTATATAGAAAACTACCTTAACGGAGACTTTAATATCAATGAATACAGAAAAGCTTTACACTCTAAAAAAGAAAGTTCACCCGGCGAGGACAAACTTGGTTATACAATCCTAAAGCACCTACCAAACACCACTCAGAAACTAATTCTAAAACTAATTAATGTGAGCTGGAAGACCAAACAACTCCCGAACAAATGGAAATCATCTATTGTTATCCCAATACCAAAACCTGGTAAAGACCCATCAGCCAGTAAGTCATATAGGCCGATCTCACTCACGTCAAATTTATGCAAAATTATGGAAACCATGGTCAAAAACAGACTTGAATATCACCTGGAAAGCAACAACTTGTTAAACAAAACACACAGCGGTTTTCGGAAAAAAAGAAGTACTTTAGACCACATAGCCAGACTCCAACACTCAATCAAAAAGGGTAATGCCAAACACCAATATACATTAGGCATTTTCTTGGATATAGAAAAGGCGTTTGACCCTGTATGGCAGGACGGGATTATCACCCAATTAAACAACCTAGGAATCAAGGGCAGGATACAACACTGGATAACAAATTTTCTTCATGACCGAAACTTCAAAGTTCGTATTGGTAACACCATATCCATGGACCACCAGCTAGATAACGGCACCCCACAGGGCAGCGTCATAAGCCCCACCCTTTTTAACATCCTGATTAATGGCCTGGCCAACGAAATTGACACAAAACATCCTGAAATTGAACAATCACTTTTTGCTGACGATGCTGCCATGTGGAAATCTGCTGGCTCGATAAAAAAATTAACAAGTATAATGCAAAAGGTACTAAATACAGTCAGCGACTGGGCCGATAAATGGGGATTCAAATTTTCAGCTGTCAAAACTACCGGTGTGCTATTCTCAAATAAACAAAACACAGACATCATGCTATCACTAGGAGGCCAGAAAATCGACTTTAAGAATAGTGTCAAATACCTAGGTATGATCTTCGACCGAAAACTCACTTGGAAAGACCACATCGACCAATTAATTATTCGGTGTAACAAAGACCTGAACCTTATGAGGTGCGTATCGGGTACCAACTGGGGGGCCAATAAACATAGCTTAATCAAATTATATCAAACACTCATCAGATCCAAAATAGACTATGGTTCAATCGCTTACCAATCAGCATGCAAGACCCATTTGAAAAGAATAGACAGCATTCAGTATTCGGCCTTAAAAATAGCCACCGGGGCGTTCAAAGGAACTGCATTATGTGGTCTACAAATAGAAACTAATGAAAAACCATTACATTTAAGACGAGAAGAGCTGTCAATGAAATATGCTGGGGGAAAAATAGCCAAGGGCGAAAACCACCCATGCCACAACATTTTTGGACCAAAAACCGAATGCGAATTCCTAAAAACGAAATGGGAAAAAGACTCCGCACCGCTCGGTTACACGATATAACGATTATTCCAAGAACACGACATTCCTATCTCTTGTATCTCTGACACTGACAAGGTCAATAGACCACCATGGCAACTAATCACACCACACGTGGACACGAATATACATAGCTACATCACCAAACAGGACAACCCAGAGCATATACGGGTCACTGCCCTCGAATATATTGACACACATTGGAAAAATCGCTTGAAAATATATACAGACGGCTCCAAAAACACAAGTCACAATACAGGTTCTGCATTCGTTATACCAGAGCTTGACATTCACGAAGGTTTCAAACTACCAGACAATATGTCTGTATACACCACTGAATTAGTCGCCATAATCAAGGCCCTCGAATGGGTTCTTCAGAACCGACCGGTTTCCACCGTTATTCTTAGCGATTCCTTAAGCGGACTGGTATCTATAGAGAACTCCAAATCCGACAGCAGACCTGACCTCATACACGAAATAGAAATTTTATGTACACAAATACGAGACAATGACATTGACGCCATTTTAGCTTGGATTCCCGCCCACGTGGACGTTAGGGGAAATGAAGCCGCCGATAGGACAGCCAAAGACACCCTCACCAAAACTGCACCTGATGTGCATATAGGACTAGGAACCAAAGAACTGAATTCTATCATTAAATCCAGAATAGATAGTAAATGGGAGAAGGAATGGAACGAAGAAAACCGAGGTAGATGGCTACATAGTATTCTAGATAAGGGAAAAAGAAGGAGTTGTGGATTCCAGCTAGACAGTAAACGTGACGACCGCATCATCACAAGATTAAGACTAGGCAAAACAGGACTAAAATCACACCTCTCTAAGCTAATAAAAAACACATCACCACTATGCACCTCATGCAACAACGAAGAAGAAACGATAGAACATTTTATACTCAAATGCCCAAAACATGACCTCTATCGCCACACACTGGAAAACGAACTCAAAAACTTAAATGTCCCTCTGTCGTTGGCTTCTATATTAAATCCTAAACCACCTCTTATAAACAAAGTATACTCCACCTTACTAGCTTACATCAAATCGACTGACTATCACTCTACCATTTAATACTATATGGTTAGACCAAGAAACCTAGGACCAAATTTAAATAGATGTAGCACGCTTAGTCAAAACTATTTTACAGGGGCGGAAATAAGGGTCAGTGATCAGAAATGACTGATCAAATTTGGGCACTAACCAATCAAAATGCCATAGCAATAACATAGACAAATTCACTGAACAAATTAAAAGCTCCTAATAATGAGTTCCGACCAAATTGTGTTCCCTTATTTCCAACCCTCGTTAACGAATGTTAACCGTCCGGTTTTCTAGCAGGGGCAGAAGACTGGAGGTTATATCAAACATTCACAATCGGCTTTAATTATAATAATATTTTTATTTATAATATTTAGCACCTAATTAATTATTGCTACTGATCATGTGTGACTTAGATCACGATAGTGCCAGTCGGTGGCAAAAAATAACACCAGAAAACAAGAAACTACAAACTCTTCTATTCTTTGTAATACAGGCACAGCACACTGAAGACCACAGACGAGTAAGACCAGCCATGAAACAGAACACCGATGACGACAAATATTATAAAACAGCACCAAATGGAGATGAACATGATGAAGATCATCATCGTCGGTCCACAAGAACGTCCAGAATACTCGACCCTGTACCACGCCAGACACGCTACCCCACCGAACTAAGCAACCAGAATACGAAATCCTAAACCACACCGACACGCTACCCCATAGATGACACCGAACTGACGCCTCAACACAGAATATCATCCTTTGACTTTCACACAATATAGGACGTAGACCTGCCGTCCTGTCCCCCAATGCACACTCCAAGCAATTGTTACAGGCACAGATTTCTGGAAGAACCCACCCTGTTCCCAAGGGCGTCGCTAGGGAAGTCGATTCGAAAAATCCTGAAGACGCCCATGGTTCTCCCAGTTTTTTCTGGACGGCTTTGTGCGTACAAAGGGGTACCAAGACAAAGGAATCATCCACGCGATTAGGCCTACAGTGAACTCATATTTACTAGTACAACTTAACCAAAAAAACAGAGACTTACGAACTTGTACATAGCGATTCTTATTTACTTCTATTTATATCTCCTACTAATCTCTCATTGTTATTTATTATTTATTTATTTATTTATTCATTTATTTATTTATGTACTTAGCGCTGGAAAAGATATTAAAAAAACAAAGAAATGTACCGCGAAATTCAAATAAAACATTGAGTTGATGGGCCGCGAAATCCGAATGGGAAGCGGCCCTTAAACTACAATTTCAAACAAATGACTTCTTGCCATTACGTCGGCATCTTTGCTCACCACACTTGTTATGCTGTGTTTAATTGTTGCTTGCATATGGTGAGATTCTGTTGGTGAACGTTTCGTCTCCGGGCTTGTCCTCTGTAATTGCGATTGTAGTTTTGTTACTGGCAAACATAGCGGAGAATAAATCGCTTGGTCTGCGTCGGGCCTTAGAGATGTGTATTCTGAATAAGAACTTACAGTCTATTAAAATCCCTGGTTTGGGCCGTTTCTTCTATCTAACGGTCACAGAGTTCACCATTTTCACCAGATGACTTGATAGGGATATTACATCATCCCTCTTTGATACTTGTATGCTAGACGAATAAAGTCTATTCGACTAATTTCTGCCAGCTCAGCCAGTTCGAGAATTTCCCCCATGTTTAAACATAGGACTGGAACAAGTACCAAAAACCGATTCAATCTACCAGTGCCATGAATCACGGAGCGTCAGAACCAGCGGCATTTCAGGATATCTGAACTTCGACATTCGAGATTTGTTCACTTTGTCATCAGGGCAGAGGGGGGTGATTTTATTGAAGTTAAACGTCGCAAATGGGAACATGGTGAACAAAAATAATTTCAAGGCCGGGGAAACCCGAAAGCAAGACCGAAGAATAGACGTACATCGCGTACCATTGTAGTCCCCCTAGAGGCTCTAGGAGAAATGGGAGCCACCCCCCAAATTTTGGGGGTGAGTAGGCACGTATCATTTCTGTGTATGATCTTCCGGCCAGTCAATGCTAACTGTTTCCATCAAATGACGGCGCTAAGCTGCACAGTTTTGTCTATCGGTAATAGTACTAAACTACCCGACGTACATGATATCTACTGAGTGATAACTGTGTGTAAAAACGCGAGAAACTGTTGAACTATTTCTTGACGAAGCAATATAAGTTTTCTCCCTTGTCAAACGAACACCTGGCGTTTATTTATAACGGCAAAACAGCTCATAATTATTTGAATTTCTTAGTTAAGAGTGAATAGACTTTTGGCTAACTTCCTGTTAAATTGTTTTTGTCGGGTTTACCAAGGGTAAACCCTACATTAGTATCACTCTGTAGTTTTTCTTTTTTCTTCTGCACATGTGTAGTTTTGATCTCCTGCCCGGAGACTGTTCTCATTTGATGCCCCTTACAGCATTCATGCCCCTAACAGCATTCATATACACATTTGCAATGCACGGTAGCTTGTGCATTGAATGTGATAATTGGGACATTATCGCAGTAAATTTTATCTTTCCAATTTCTATTGAATTTGCCTTTCCAATTTATTTTATCCGGTATCATATTTGTTACGGCGGCAAGGGTAGTCATTCGGCACGGAATCCATGGAAATTTTGTTGTAAGATCACAGAGCCAAGGTGGTGTTCACTTTAGATAGGGAATTGTCCTCAACACGTTTTTGATACACACAGCTGGTGGGGCTAATTTTTGTCTGAAAAGCGCCAAATTGACTATTTCTTTTAGTCTACATACTTGGTGATAATAATCTAATAGTGTAAAGAATCGATCAGATAAAGAATAAATCGAGGCCCACAGATAAACACGACGAGACATCATTAATTTACCTCGAATCCTGAATGATCCAGAGGTACGCAATGCTGTACCAAACTATTTTAAGTTCACAGAACCTCCTTGCATTTCATATAAGTACACTAAATCTATAGCCACCAAAATATTCAATTACTCCAATGCTGTCCAGGAGTTTGACTGGAACTTATACACGTCAGGAGGCTATAGTTGTGATTGTGAATCGTCGAACTTTTATCTATACACCATGCAAACATATTGTGACTGGTGACCTTGATGTGGTGAGTGATAAGGATCTGAAATTACTCCTGATGAAGGGACCTAAATATAGAGAGCCAAGAAGAATAAATCTGAAGGCCGACCAGAAGATAGTCCTGTCTGCATTGGAACAGTACGTTATTGATTGGTCTAAGCGAGAAAAAGTTGAACCTACAGTACTCGCTGATTGGCTGGACCTCACCAAGAGCAAGGTCGTTGAAACAATCCGCCATATTGACAGAAGTACTCTTCCCCAAGCAAAACAAGTTCTGAGAAACCTCAATTCGCAAGAAGTTCTAGCAAATCTCCAGAGTAAATTCGTCATAGTCCCAGCAGACAAAGCTCCGAATAATATAATATTCATATGTAAATATTACTATTACCAGGTGCTGGTTAAAGAATTGAGTGTAGACATATCTTCATCAAATACGTCTACTTACTCCCAAACTGCATTTACTCTGGAAGATTTATTTAACAATCACAAAAAGTTTCTCAGGGAAAGAGGTATTTGTCTTCCAACCAATCATAACGACATACCAAAAATATACTGGACTCCCAAAATGCATAAATCACCATACAAAGCTAGATTCATAGCTGGTTCTAGAAGCTGCACCACCAAGCTTCTTTCAACCCTATTGACGAGGGCCCTTCAGGAGGTAAAAGCATTTTGGGAAAGGTATTGCGCCACTATTTCTAAGAACTCTGGCGTTGAATGTATGTGGATATTGAAAAACTCAAAATGTCTTACGGAAGAACTTGATGCTAAAGGTCACATACCGTACAGACATCTATCCACATGGGATTTCTCGACTCTCTATACTACAATCCCTCATCAGGACCTTATTGACCGTCTAAGTTCATTAATAGTATCTGTGTTCAAGAAAACTGATCGTAGATATATTAATGTCGGAAGCCATAAAGCATTCTTTAGCTCGACTACATACAAGAGATATCATTCATGGGATGTTTCTTTGTTTATAGAGTTGCTTGAATTTCTCATTAAAAATATCTATGTGAAATTTGGCAACACAATATATCAGCAGCATATAGGTATTCCAATGGGTACTAATTGTGCACCCTGTTGGCTGACCTGTATCTGTTCTCTTATGAATATGACTATATGCAGGCGCTTTCAAAAACCGATCCTTTCAAAGCCCGTTCCTTCTCATTCACCAAACGCTATACAGACGATCTTCTCGCTGTGGATAATCGCTATATAAATGACGCAGTGAAGGATATATATCCACCTTCACTGGATTTGAAGGAAACTACAGATAGCCCTACAGGCACATCTTATTTAGATCTCTATCTCTATAAAAATGAAGCGGGCATTCTCTCTCGTCGACTTTATGACAAAGAGATGATTACAATTTCGACATCGTAAACTATCCCTTTCTGGATAGTAATATTCCAGTGGGACCTGCATATGGCGTATACATATCTCGTTTAGTAGCATTTGCTAGATCCTGTGTTAAATGTGATGATTTTAATCAACGTCACAAAACATTGTTGCAGAAACTTATAAAACAGGGCTATCCCACCAAGCGCCTCCACTCAAAGTTTCTCAAATTTGGCGATACATATCGCATGCTGATAGCAAATACGAACGTAGCGTGCAAGATCTATGGCGCTACGTTTCGTAACTTGTGTCTAATTCCGCTTAACCCGGGGCTAGGGGCCGTATGAACCCATGTACTTCAAGATCCTCATGGTACTCATATGAACAGTCACAATCAAAGCATGACTGAGATACATCTTTTTTTTTTAGATGACGACTTTACAACGAATATTACGGATTAAGAATACTGATCAGCGATACGGATTTGATATTTTTGGAACATCATGATGTCTTGCCGGCATCATTGAAAACTGTTGATCGCTTCTTTCTTGCAGGAAACAAGCCTATGTTTATGTATACTATGATTGTCTTTTTGAATTTGGTGCTAATACTGTTATGTGGAAAATGGAATAGGTCTTTGGATTATGGACGCGGATATTCTCTAATGGACGACGGCTGGATTATGAATGACGGACTAGGCGCTTGTAATTACAGTGGTTCAGACCTGCCGCATTGGCTTATTTAGCATTTTTCGGTGCATTTGCAGTCGACATTTTCTCTTGTTGCAAATTTATTACACCTTCAACCAAAATCATATTTAGACTGACTATTTCAGAATTATTTGTTGTTTAAAATAGCTAAAATTGGTTTTGGTTAAAGGTGTCCTATTTTTGTAACAAAAGAAAATCTGCACCGAATAAGCTTTAATAGTGCATAAAAATAAGAAAATAAGCCAATGTACCAACTTTGGTGCGCCATAAATCCGTTTTCGTGCATCTGCAGCCCTTCATTATTTCGTGTCTTATAATTCAGCATGTAGGCTGAACAAAATGATCCATTTCATATCCTTTTGATAAAAGTGAAAGTTTGGCCCTACAAACCGAACAGCTTGAGGACGATTTTCTCCCTTAAATGATCACAAATATGGGACTAATAAACCCTTCTGATGCAAGTAAACCCGACATCAGTACTTTAAGTACTTTGATTATATTTAGTAAGGTTCATCAACTGATTGGAAAAAGTTGTTCACCAATCCTTTCAAATAATAAACACAGGGGCTGTTAATTTTCTTCCGTTCCCGTTGGGAACATAGTTCAAGTGTTTCAAATTTTGAATTGAATGTTGACTGTTAATAAAGACGGAAAAAATTCCTTGAAGCGATGATGTAAGAGGGAGCCTCGATGTCAAACTAGTGACAAGGCTCCAATTTATGTGAGAGTCGTGATCTCACTATCACGAAGGCATGGCTTTCGAGATACAGTTCATGTAAGAGGAGATAACGCTTTTCAACGTGACTTAATAGCAAAGGGAACAATGGCCGATCATTTCTCCATTTGTCAGAATTGAAAATCTCGCAAATTCACGTCACTTCGTCTGACATGACCAATATGCTTGTCTCGTCTCTGTTGAGAATGATAGGCGAGCGACCGGGGCCCAGTTTTGAGGAATAAAATTCACCCCCCCCCCCTCGTAGACAGAGGCAAACTATATATCATTTGAAAGCTTAGACTCTCTTCTTTCAGATGAGGTAGGATGTGGTGGTGAAAAGTATTGCCGCATGCTGAAAAAGTTAGAAAATACAAGAACAATTGGATTGCAGCTTTCTACTTTTAAATGGGGGTATACGTATTAAAATGAATATTCTGTGAAGTCATGTGACGCAGTCAGTATGTCGGCACCTCTTCCCACTTCCCTTATATGTGTTGTAATTCACTCGTACCAGGCATATGGCAAAATAGTTGATGTCAATTGATTGCGCAGAGATTCTTCAATCGTCTAATATCAAAAAATATTATGAAGTCATTGACCTGTGACGTCACAGAGGGGTCATCTCCAAAATAGAGTTAAATTGCGTCAAACGCACTAAAAACTATGTCATTTTGTTTTGTGGACGAAATACTTCGTTGTTAAATAGCCAAAATAGTTCTTATGTCGCATTTAGTCATCGGTCAAATACTTCGGCAAAGATTTAGTGCGATTACCTTTTAAATCCTCAATATAACGAGCGTCATTCACCATAGGATATTAGGTTAAAAACACTAACTACTGCATTAGAGGACGGGTTTCTCGGATGTCAGCCACCAAAAATAATCTAGTTCAGTGATTTAGATATTCAGAGTCATTTGACGTCGTAGCTGTATATTGTTTTGTCATACGTACAAATTATTTAAAATTGTATTGGGGGATCGTTTCAAAATATCCACAAAACATACGGGAAGACGCATAGTAGCACAAAGTTACAAAATTGGCGAAAGAGTGCTGTGAGCATCAGTTTTTACATCAATTATTTATCTAATTTTCTGACAGCATTAAATAGATCACTGTAATACAAAAACATGCCTATAATCATACCCACTCTCCTGGTATGTCCAGATCCCACAACAGCCTGAGTATTGGAATTTTATTATAATATCACTATAAGTACTCATGTACTACACAGTAGTTGTTGCAGATATTTTGAGAGCATCAATTCTGTATATCCCTGAAATATCTTTCATTAGGGTCCAAGCCTATAAATCACAAATACAATAGGACAGCCCCGAGATAGAACTCTCCAATATAATAATAATACTTATTTATTTCAGACACAGATGGTCTATAGAATGAACAAATACATGATAAGATGGCAGCCAAAAGACAAATTACTATCGCATTACATAGATTTTGTGAGACCAATGACAAACTAAAAGCGAAGTCTGAGACAAATCGGAAAGCCGCAAAGTTGTAAGTAAGAAGTTGTCTGTCGACATAAGTCCGTTCCGTAGAGAATTAATCTGGCGTCGAATAACCTCACTAAATCTGAGTACATAGTTAATCCCAAACATGTAAGTAGCACTACGTTGTTGTAAGTGACACGCAGGCGTGACGCCTCATGGGTCATGACGTCGTGTCTCCTCTTTTGTCGTTAGAGACGTCCATCTCCTGACTGTTCTGTTAATATTTATGATATATAATCTCCAATATTATTATCTCGCTTATTCTGTGTTTCGCACATGGTGTCAGGTCAGAATTATCGCTCGTAGAGATATTTGCAGTAGGTATTGAAACATACCAATCTCAGAGATTTATCTGCTTTGATACATTTCATGTGTACGCTGTTTACCAGAGTTATTTCTTCTAATGTCTTCTGTGGTTTGCAAGGTATATTAGGCCCAAGTTCTGTACAGAATTATTACTGTTTTATTATCAGAGTTGTCGAGACAAAATCCTCGCTCATGAAGATCTTTTGTAGGCATTGAATTTTTTTATCGGATTTACACATTTCATGTGTATTCTTAAACAGCGCTGTTTCTTATAGTGGAGCCAAGTCTTCATTATTGTTGTCTCTCTTCTGTACTGCAGGTCCGTCGTTAACTGAAGCTAGGAATTCGTATAGGCACGGCTGATGAAGAGTATGCTTACTACTTTAATATCAGGTGTTACAGTCTGGATCTCAGTGGTATTATTCTGATGTTTGTCTCGCATCATGCCAGAATCGTTATACGAAAGACATACGAAAAAGATCATATGAGAATATGGCCACCTGTAGGTAGAATCCGTCTTCAGGGTTGAAACACGCCAGTGACGTGGCTATGTTAATGTACCAAAACAGAAAATCTCGAATTGAGATTGGTATTTTTTAATACCTACAGAACTCCAGAAGCGAGAATTTTCTTCTGACACATATGATAATGCAGTAATAATAATGAACAAAATTCGGACCTTACGGACCTTGGTAACTACGGAAGACAGCGCTGAATACTCATGAAATGTGTCAAAGCTGATGAATCTCAAATTTAGTTTGGTATTGTTCTATACATACAGAACTCCAGAAGCGGGAATTTTCTCCTGGCACCTTTGATAAAAAAAAAACAACAAAAAAACAACAACGCAGTAATAATACTGTACAAAACATGCACCTTATCGACCTTGGAAACTGTGGAATACAAGCGTCCAATTCGTCATTCAATATTCAGCCGTCGTCCATTAAAGTATTTCCGCGTCCATAATCCAATAGCTTAATTCTTATAATAACATTGGCGCTAAATTAAAAGGTTATATCATAATATACGTAAAGCTAGGCTGATTTCCTGCAAGACAGAAACGGTCAACAGTTTTCAATGATGCCAGTAAGACATCATGATGTTCCAAAAATATCAAATCCGTATCGCTGATCAGTATTCTTAATCCATATGATATACGTTGTAAAGTCGTTATCTGGAGTATGATGTATCTCAGTCACGCTTTGATTGTGCCTGTTCATATGAAAACTATGAGGATCTTGAAATACATAGGTTCACACGGCCACAAGCCCCTGGTTAAGCGGGATTAGAGACAAGTTACGAAACGTAACGCCATAGATCTTGCACGCTACGCTCGTATTTTGCTATCAGAATGCGATATGTATCGTCAAATTTGAGAAAATTCGAGTGGAGGCGCTTGATGATATAGCCCTCTTTTACAAGTTCATTAAAGACATTGAAAGAAACAGCATACATATTATTAATAAATGGGTCAAAGCTGATAAATCTCGAATTGAGAATAATATATTTCAATACCTACAGAACTTCAGAAGCGAGAATTCTGTCCTGACACATTTGATAAAAAATAGTAATAATTTTGTATAGAACTTGGACCTTATGGATCTTGGAAACTACAGACGACATTAGAAGAAACAGCGCTATTAAACAGCGCTACAGGAGAAACATCGCTAGAAGCGATAATTCTGTCTGACACCATCAACAAACCGTAATAATACTGTATAGCAGCTCAGAACAAGGGAGATCATAATATTGGAGATTATATATCATTAATATTAATTGTATTGATGATTAGGCTTGACCCTTGTTGAGAGTTATGCTTGCGATATACAGACGATATACTCCCCAAATATCCGAAACAACTGCTTTGAGGTACATGAATACATATATTGATGTCCTATACTCTGCCTGTTGTTGGGTCAGAATATATCTGCAGTATGGGTATGTTTGTGGGCATTTTCCATTGTGATATTAAATCCTACAACCAGGTTTCCAAGAACATACTGTTGATGTGACAAGTTTAATATTAATTTTAGATGACACCCTAAATAGTTTTGAAATTTTCAAGAGATGGAATATCAGTGACATGTAAAGAGTAATATCAGTGAAAAGGTTTCCCAAAGGAATACTCCTCAAGTTTGAGTAAGCAGATTGTTACCCTGAATAATACGCCTCAAAGTCTTGAGAACATCAAGCAAGCCAACTAGTGAAACACGTAGTCTTCTGGCAAGCTCAGTCAATCTAATTCGTATTTCCTTCGTGCTCACAGCACTGGTCGAATAGTGCGCAGGCGCTTAGTGCAGGAATGGACAGGTCTACTTTCCAAATATAGTTAGATCAAGGCTAATTCACACATGACTATCGAAAGCGGTCTAGCGAGTAGATTTCATACATACACCCGGGGGTGTCACTACAACACCCTTCCCCGTTTTGTTAGAGGAGGCCTCTATCGCCATTTTGAGACAAACCCCAACCCTGATGAGGGGAATCACCCGCTCGACATTTAACGACCAATGTCAAAGACCCAATATGCCCCCGGACACTTCACAGATCCCCAGCAATATGGATGGACAATCCACCTAGAACTATATCACCCTGGATATCGCCCAACTTCCCAAAGAAGAGCCTGCGGTACGAGTGAGATCCAGGTGTATCTTGGCATTCATTTCGTCAGGCCCTAAAATATTCTCCACGGCATTTTTTTTCAGCAATATAAAATCCCCCAAAGGTCCCATAAAAATGTCCATCAAATTCTTTACTCTTTCCTCAACACTTTCTATGTAAGAATGGAATATATTCAGCAAACTCCGTCATATTCACTTCAAGCGGGTAACCGATCAGGAAACCGTCCCCAAAAACACAGAAAATGTCAGGAGTCCCCAATATCTTAGACAAACCATATAGTCATTCCTAAACAAGACAAAGTCTAACCTAAAATCAAATCAATCTGAAAATACGAAATATTCACATTCCCCTTCCCTATCACAACAGAGATGGCTGGATCAGGAGAGTTTCAGGGCACATATATGTATCTTTTTCAGCATGCACGTCTGACAATCTAAGTAAATTTTCCACTATCCCCTGATTTAAAATGACCCAACTCATTCCCCTCCTTCTAAAAAAAACTGATAATTAAAAATAAATAGACCGTGGAAAACTGTCAAAGAACTGCCGTCCACAGTCGAATCAACAACGCTTTAACCTACAACCAATCAATAAGTTGCAGCCTGGGTAACCTAACCCAGATAATTATTCATGTCATGAAACCTCTCTATTATCACTAGTTAAATAACTAGGTTACAATAAAGGAGAAGGCCTTCAGGACAAGGATCCCTTGGGCCAGCCCCTTCTGTAATCGAGAGGACATCCAGAACAAGGATCCTTTCAGTCAATGCAAGTAATAACCATAAAGCCGTCTTAGTTCTATGACGCCTACACAGGTTGCCCAAAGAACTTGCATGCATTTCGACGGGCGACTTCAAAAATCATTCTGGGTGCCAGATTTCGAGCCCGAGCAATCTTCTCAGCCACTGGCCACAAAAACCAAGGTGAGTTGGGCCAGGAATACCCTGGAGGTGAAAGGAAAGGAGCATCCGTTTCGCGGAGCCCCCGGTGAAGATCTATCGTCTGTAAAATGGATAGGGATGGTTTCCTATGAACTGTAAAAGCGTTCAAGCTAAAACACACGTTCGGGAAAGCCTGAGTCCATGCCTCCAGGTCCTTAGGCCCACCAACGAACGAGTGAACTTGAATCTTATAATTAGGGTCAAGCTCGTCGCGAAGAATTTCTAAACAACGTGATCGTGCTTCACCGTGTTCCGAATTGTTAGCCTCCCTGCAATGGATCACAACCGGCAGGTTGAAATCCCGGGCAATGGGCAGTACACGTTGCAGGAAATCTTCCTGCATTTGACATTCGGTGTCGGAGGGATAATGAGAATAATCTAAACCAACCTCTCGACACCTACACACCTCTGGTTCCTCAACAGCTCGATAAGTCTTGATAGAATACTCCCAGACACACGCTGGCTGGCGACACGAGGATGTGCTCCGAATGTATCGGACACCCTCGAGTCGTCCAATGATAGTGATGGGTGATCCCAAGCATTGGGAAACACCATATTGCTTACCACGAACTGAATAGCCAGTGATTTTCCCGGTACCTCACTCGCCACCTGAAGACCATCCAGACTATCAGTACCGAAATAATCTAACGCCAGATCCAGGTGAAGATGGGAATCTACAATTAGTGGTGGTCATTCGAACAAGAACGAGTCTGGCTCCAGTCTACCTGCGGCATCCCTAATGATATACTGTGCACACACCTGGTGGATTTGCCTTTGTGACAGGAACAAGAGTATTCTACTGAGCAGCTGCCAGTGTGACAAGACTGCCACAGAATTGGGGGGACACCAAGAATAGTGTTCCAGGTGTACTCCTCGTGTACAACTCCGATGTCACTGATGTTTGTATAGTGGCATTATGGGGGTACATCCCACGGGAAACGGCAAAATTGAGTAACTCCCCGTAGGAAGTAAGCTCTAAACATTCCATGATGGAGAAGAATAACCCATTCACCAGGGCCACCCATTCACTGAGTCGGTTGTCAGTTAATGCCCAACTAGCAATCTGTGAGTGATCAGACTCATCTCCGTGCCACCGGAATAGGAAGCACAGCGATGACTCTGCCACTTTGCATTTCCAACAGCACTTGTCTGGTGCCAGGTAGAACGGCAGATGTTTGGCCACTAGATGACGTCTGAGTTTTCCCGTTATCACACAACAACACAGGGGACACCACCCTCCCGTTTGGAATATTACTTCCCAGCAAGGCCCCAAGTTACAAATATAATATGCCCTCGTGGGCAAGAAGAGGAAACACACCCAGAGGTGGAGCACTGGAATGCAACACCTCCGGGTTGTCAGTTCCAGGAAGACTCTCGTCCTCAACCGCTGCACAGACCGGTTCCTCCCGTATTGGTGTATTCTCGGTACATTCTAGACTTGGACCCGTTGATTCCCAGGTCAACAGAGCTGCATCCCGGGAGCCCACAGTGCTTAATGTGAATCCTGACCGGGAAGGAGAACCCCTGCGAGACCCGGAGGTGGGACATGGGGCAATTCCCAGTCTTTTACTTCTGGGCATGAGGCTTCAGTATGATGAAACTCCAGATCCATGTGGTCATCTAGCATGATAACACCATCTGGAGTCTCGGCAGCAGAAACTTCGGGCCAAGGAGCCGTCAGTTGTTCCACCAATACTTGCCCAGACCAGTTAGAACCTGAAGCCCCCTCCGGTGGCGTCTCCTTTTTCTCATCTCCGTTTGCCTCTGCGGTAACAACTGGATCTGTTGAGGTAAGTTTGGGGGCATCCGTCACAGAATCTGCGTCCAAAATCTCCTCAATCTCTACTGCATTCCCGATCCAGGTATCACGATTCAGATTAATCTCACAATCTCCAACATTCCGGAAGCAAATTGGCACGGTCTTGGAACCATTCACTGCCACTTTCGGGATCAATGACTCCGGAAGATCATTTATCGGCTCAATGATATAGTCCGCTGTTGAAGTTTGATCCATACGCCCACAAACCCTTGCACTTCGAGAGGGGATGGTCACCGTCTGATCAAGGAAAACTCGGCGTATGGGGACCTTACTCCCAGATTCCCGGCTCTTACTTAAAGCGGAGACCAGAACATCGCCAATGGCTAGGACATTCCTATGTAGGTAACATCGCCAATGGCTAGGACATTCCTATGTAGGTAAACCATACACCCTCTAGATTTAAGGAAATCATACCCCAACAGCAGATCATCAACTATAGGGCGACCACAATGTCCCAAAAACATTCCACCGAGGACAGGCGCAATGGAACTCCTTGGATGAATTTACCCTATTCCATATTTCCACGGAAAGCACTAGTCAAACGGATGGGAATAGTTGGCAGATCTTTTATGCCCAAACGATGATACAGCTCTTCGCTCATTACCGTGACTTGTGCAGCCGTATCTACAACAGCTGCCACCAACACAGAGTCGACAATCACGGGCACTGTCATGGTCCAATCACCCGTTCTGGCTACATTTACATCCCGAATTATCCTTGGAACATGTGGCACGTCCCCAGGGTCCAATGTTTCGTTAGCCAAATGGTTAACAGGCTCCTTGCCTATGTCTTGAAGGCTATTGGCGTCTTTTGACAGGCATAGAGAAACACAAGGGCCTTGGATCAAACTGGCCTCTCCAGGGTCCAATGTCTCCTTACAACTGCGGTCCACTCCCATATTAACAGGAACAACTACCTCCGGTGACGATTGACCATTCAATTTTGTCAGGAGCTGGAGGGAAGTGGGGGCATTCGCGACTGATGCGTCCTTTCTGCTTGCAAGCGAAGCAAACTAAAGACCTAGGACTCGGAGACCAACTGGGGCTGTTTGACCTCGCCTGCGAAGAAGGGGATGGACTTCTGCCCCGAAATCTTTGATTAGTCCCAGGCACTCCTAAACTAGAACCAGACGTGCTAGGACAATCGGTGCGCCTGCGACCCCGATCACCACAGTTAAAGCAGGTCATGTCTGCCAACGCTGATGTGGCAGATGGGATAGATGAACCCGCACGAGACACCAGAGCTTAAGAGGCTTGAGTGAGTTTGCTGGTGACAGATATTAATGCCGAGAGGACATCTTTTAAATCTTCTGCTGGAGTTGCTGAAGAATCCAGACGTACTGGTGACGAATCAGCACCCACTGTGAAAGACACCTGACGGGTAAGAACAGCCTGACTGATTGGCTGGACCTCACGAAGAAACAATCCGCCATATTGACAGAAGTACTCTTCCCCAAGCAAAACAAGTACTGAGAAACCTCAATTCGCAAGAAGTTCTAGCAAATCTCCAGAGTAAATTCGTCATAGTCCCAGCAGACAAAGCTCCGAATAATATAATATTCATATGTAAATATTACTATTACCAGGTGCTGGTTAAAGAATAGAGTGTAGACATATCTTCATCAGATACGTCTACTTACTCCCAAACTGCATTTACTCTGAATGATTTATTTAACAATCACAAAAAGTTTCTCAGGGAAAGAGGTATTTGTCTTCCAATCAATCATAACGACATACCAAAACTATACTGGACTCTCAAAATGCATAAATCACCATACAAATCAAGATTCATAGCTGGTTCTAGAAGCTGCACCACCAAGCTTCTTTCAATCCTATTGACGAGGGCCCTTCAGGAGGTAAAAGCATTTTGGGAAATGTATTGCGCCATTATTTCTAAGAACTCTGGCGTTGAATGTATGTGGATATTGAAAAACTCAAAATGTCTTACGGAAGAACTTGATGCTAAAGGTCACATACCGTACAGACATGTATCCACATGGGATTTCTCGACTCTCTATACTACAATCCCTCATCAGGACCTTATTGACCGTCTAAGTTCATTAATAGTTTCTGTGTTCAAGAAAACTGATCGTAGATATATTAATGTCAGAAGCCATAAAGCATTCTTTAGCTCTACTACATACATGAGATATCATTCATGGGATGTTTCTTTGTTGATAGAGTTGCTTGAATTTCTCATTAAAAATATCTATGTGAAATTTGGCAACACAATATATCAGCAGCATATAGGTATTCCAATGGGTACTAATTGTGCAGCCCTGTTGGCTGACCTGTATCTGTTCTCTTATGAATATGACTATATGCAGGCGCTTTCAAAAACCGATCCATTCAAAGCCCGTTCCTTCTCATTCACCAAACGCTATATAGACGGTCTTCTCGCTGTGGATAATCGCTGTATAAATGACGTAGTGAAGGATATATATCCCCCTTCACTGGATTTGAAGGAAACTACAGATAGCCCTACAGGCACATCATATTTAGATCTATATCTCTATAAAAATGAAGCGGGCATTCTCTCTCGTCGACTTTATGACAAAAGAGATGATTACAATTTCGACATCGTAAACTATCCCTTTCTGGACAGTAATATTCCAGTGGGACCTGCATATGGCGTATACATATGTCGCTTAGTAGCATTTGCTAGATCCTGTGTTAAATGTGACGATTTTAATCAACGTCACAAAACACTGGTGCAGAAACTTAAAAAACAGGGCTATTCCACCAAGTGCCTACACTCAAAGTTTCTCAAATTTGGCGATACATATCGCATGCTGATAGCAAAATACGAACGTACATGTAGCGTGCAAGATATATGGCGCTACGTTTCGTAACTTGTCTAATTCCGCTTAACCCGGGGTTAGGGGCCGTATGAACCCATGTACTTCAAGAACCTCGTGGTACTCATATGAACAGTCACAATCAAAGCGTGACTGAGATACATCATTCTTTAGATGACGACTTTACAACGAATATTATGGATTGAGAATACTGATCAGCGATACGGATTTGATATTTTTGGAACATCATGATGTCTTGCAGGCATCATTGAAAACTGTTGACCGACTCTCTTGCAGGAAACAAGCCTATGTTTTTGTATACTACGATTGTCTTTTTGAATTTGGTGCTAATGCTGTTATATGGAAAATGGAATAGGTCTTTGGATTATGGACGCGGATATTCTCTAATGGACGACGGCTGGATTATGAATGACGGACTAGACGCTTGTAATTTCCTCCCAGGGCTTTTTGGTTGTGAATAGAAGCGGTCACATACTCAAGAGCTGCTTGTACAGTTTGAGGATTCTTTTCCATTGCCAACAGGGCGGCCGGACGCTCACGACAACCACGCAGGAAATGTTCCACTGCAATACTTGTACAACCCTATCGTCGGAATCGGTATACCCGTCGCGTGCTAATTGTAAGCACCTATCAGCAAAATCCTCCAAGAGTTCATCGTTGCCACGTTCCTCACCCTGAAGCCTCCGTCGGATGGATGCTGGTGGTTCGCGCTGCCCATATCGGATCTCCAGCTCAGAAACCAGACGTTTGTAGTCTGACGTAACTGCAAGTGAACGACTGCGAATGAAATCGACAGCTTTGCCTCGCAGGCTTTCTTGTCCATTCATAACGTTTGGTCATTGCCTGGAATTGAAACCAAAACGAATTCCACTTTCCAGGTTCACCCCAAAAAGTTTCCATTTTGGGAGGAGCTGGACTACGATGCCGTCGTGTGGGAGCTCGCCTGGAATGTTCTTTCATGGCCCGATCAGGGTCTCCAGAATCACTATCCAAGTGAGGGTATCGTCCTGCATAATGATCCCTGCCACGTCCATAGCTGGTCCTATATCGACTTCCACGATGATTTTCTAGGGAATCCCTTTCCCCGCCAGAAGCCCACTGATGACCCTTACTATGGTAAAGGCCCTCAGTGGAATTCTCAGAATCTGGTAAGGGCCCATGGTCTCGCCTATAGAAAGACCCCCGAGAGTTGTTGTCCACTCGTGCACGGACACGGTCGACTTTAGAAGTGTTGAATGATTGTTGGGCAGACTGCGTGGTGTCGGGAACTTCTGGTTCAACAGCAGTCTGCCCAGATTGGTTCCGCATCACAAGTCCAAGTGCAGTGACAAGGTCAGCAACATTATGGAATGCGATTGGTTGTTCATTAACCCTGTCGTGCTCCCGAACTAATGCCTGGGCATTAGTACGAGGATGAACAACACCAGAGGAATCATTACTGCCACGTGGCAGTGACCCCTCACTGCGACCAGTACCCACATTACCTGTTTGGTCCACCTCTGCTGCAGGTAGTTGTTGTTCTGGATTGCCCGCAAAAAACTTCTTGGAATGGTTCTTACCAAAACCATCTCTTAATCCACATGGTTCCCTATTAATAGACGGGAATGGGGGTTTACTTCTATGGATATCTTGATTTCCTTCATAAATCCCACTAACCGGAAGATTACCAATCATTCCCTGTATCCATTTCCTCTGATCAGGAATATTCCTGATAATTGGCTTGGCAGATTTACATTCACTATCCGTACCATTGTCCGCCCAGTAATCATAGTCTTGATCCTGCGATTGGGGCCCACTACCATTAACTGAAGATAAGGGTTTTTCTAGAGAATCACCACCAGTTACCATATGTCGCCCTGAAGGATGAGATGGAACATAAGGTAAAGGGGAACTAAGCCTGCTTATCATTTCATGCATGCTTTGCATTTGAGATCCAAACCCTGCAAAATTCCCCTGAAAGGCCATCATACTTTGCTGTAATAACTCCATGTCCCGTTGTAGGTTATTAAATCTTTGATCTACAACTTCTTCCCTCATTTGAGAGGCTTCAACAAACCCCCTTAACTGCGTATTAACCACTTGCTCCACATCTTCAGTATTTAAGTTTTGATACGACTAAATACTATTTTTCATCAAATTAGTCCAGATATTGTTGTGTGCAATTCTTCAATCACGCGGGCAAAGCTAGCACGGGAAGAGAAAACTTCGCAACATTTGCTGAATATTATATCTTGAGATATAGACCATTTCCACTCATTCTTTATACTAACAAATATTCACATACATATTGTAATTATGGTGAAAAAAACGAAAAACGCATAAAACTATCAAAACATTTTGGACGAATATTTTGGGATTCGAACCAGCAGATCATCAATCAAAACGATAACTCTTCTCGCGACTCTATCCACTCGGTCAACTCTTACTCGTACATATAACGTTGCTCCAATTATCGTATTTGAAATTGAACACCAAATGACCAAAGACAATATTCCATAAAGTTTCATTTTTTATATGAAGATAAACGATAACCAAAACGTGCTTTGTTGAACAACTAGGGATTCAAAAGAGAACTGTTATGTGTGAATATTTTTGTGGTTATAGTTTATCTTCATATATTTACAGGTAGGCAAACCATGCGTTTTCAACCCAAAACTGTCAATTTCACACAAACCTACCACTTTGGAGAGCTCTTGTTAAAAAACCATTGCGCTCATGCTCCCAATACTTCAAAGGGAGTTGCAAAAAAATGTCATAGTTTATGCTAATCGAGACGAGCATTTCATATTTTAAGTTTCATTTTTCATCTACAATCGTACCTCACCTGGGGCGGTTTGTCCACCTTAACGTACGAGGCCCTTTATAACCTGTATATGATAGGATTCTGCTGGTAGACTTAGTCCCCTAGGCTCACCCTCTGTACATGTCACTCGACAAATATATGTAGGTTTATTGTTTCGGTGGGAAATTTAAGCCGTACGACGTCGGATATTATAGACTAGGTTTTCTAGGTTTCTTGCATTTACCAGGTTACCCCATGTTAAGGCGTTTACTTCATCAGACGTCCATGATGCTCAGCCATTAACATCAGATGAGTTGTTTGAGCTGATCTGACATCATAGCTCCCGAGCTAGCGTATCTAATTCCACTTAAGCCGGTGCTAGTGGCCGTGTGGATACTTCATAGTCTCCACATGAACAGCTGCAATAAAAGCGCGGCTTGGATACTGAGGCTACGTCCGAAAATCCACCGTATTCTCGGGTATGAATTTCCTGTAGAGTCATATGGTTACTTTTTAGGCACCAGACGTCGTCAATGTTTCCCACCTCTTGCATATCGCTCCAATCCTATTTCCTCCGAAGGAGCCTCTGCGTGCCCTCTATTCAAAAGAAGAAAAAAATATATTCATTTCTAACCTATGATAAAACCATTATCATTATTATTTTAATTAACATGGTGTTCATTAATATCACTAGTCACTTCAAGTAAACAATAAAATAAGAGAGAATATTTGTCATAAAAGTATTCATATCCATCACAATTCATTCCTCAACCAACTCCTCTTAGACAGTTTGTCAAATATAGTCTATATGTCAGACATATAATACAATGTCTTCCAATGCTATGCCAATACATGTACTTACATTTTCCTTCTCAATTTCTTCACCTTGTTTACCAATCTTTTATTCTCATCTCTAAATCTTTCCACCAATTCAATTCGCTTTCTCCTAATTTAAAACAAAAGCATGTATCAATCATTTCACATCTTACATTATTATGTAATTCATCCCCCCTAATGACTGTGAACCCCATGTTAATTGAAATGTTAATGATAATGATTTTATGATAAGTAAGAAAAATGTATATTTTTTTCTTTTAAACAGTGAATACATGGAGGCCCACTGGGTCTGCATATGTTGGGATGAGTAGAATAATATACATAATGGACATCTGCCCCCCTCTCTGGCGATGTCATCAAACCAATCATATTTATTGTATAATTCGATTAATAATAAACTAATTTAAAAACGTAATTGTTGTTTTGTTATGTATGTATATACTACTTGCATATGTGTATGGGATGATGAATGAGGACGTAATGTGCAGGAATGGTGTATTTGCGATGCTGACTCTTTCACCATTGGTATGAGCCATGCGATAGGGTGTAGTGATGACGCAATATATTGTGAATATTATAGGAACAAGGAGAAAATATGGCTCAAATGTGGTGAATAATGATGGAAATTAAAAAAAAAAGAATTGATATAACATTTGAGATGATATAATATTTGAGAATGTTGCAGTAAGGAAAAGGTATATGTCATGGTGACTAGGTAAAAGGAGTGGATAATTGTGATGTATACGGGTTTGGAGAAAGATATTGTTTGTCGTGATGAGTATATCAAATGGGCAAAGGGTTTTGAGAGCTGCACGCGCCAGTGTGAGAGAACACCCTCGCACAGACAATGTGAAGTACATCCACACTAGTGTCACAACAGCCACCGACAATGTCATGTGCACGTGTGTACCTGCACTTGAGCCAGAGTCCTCACATACAATGAGATGTACATCCGCACCTGTGTCAGAAATATGACTTATAATGTGATAGGCACCTGCACGATAGCCAGAAGCTCAACCGACAATGCTAGTCGCACCTGTATCAGGAACATCGCTGACAATGTGACGTACACCTGCACCTGTGCCAGAAGCCCCACCGACAATGTGAGGCGCCTCCACCGACGATGTACTGCGCACCTGCGCCTGTGCCAGTCACCACTTTATACTATAATGTGATGTGTACCTGCACCTGTGCCATAATCCCCGCCGACAGTGTGAGGTGCACCTATGCCAGAACCCCTCACCGACAATGTGCTGTGCACCTGCGCCTGTACCAGAGTCACCATTTTTACACTACTACGCTTACTTTCACTTGCGCGGACTAACATATTCATTGTATAAAATAGGGATTAATAATTGGGATACGAGGCTAAATCGTAGCAAGTGTTCAATGGTACAAGTACATTCACTTATTAGAATGGTTGCTTCTGTTCGAGATACCTTAGTAACACGCTGTCGCATCCTGGATCACGGGGGCCCGGGACAAGAGTTTCGATAGCCTGGGAGAGGTAAAAACTGGTGTGCGTCTGATTTTCTGGTGTCTTCGTACCAGATTATGTAGTTAGTTAGTGAATATGGTATACAGACACCACATATCCAGATACTTCAGTCAAGTTTCCACCTCTCCCACACTATACGTTTGACCCGGGCCCCTGTGCGAATATTATCTGCTCCCAATATCTGTGGAACTACGATGTTCGTATATAATACGCCTAACATTCAGGTTTCGGGTTATTTTAATCGGATGTTTCCAGTTGGTTGAAAACGTGCCACATAAACCTTACTAAAAATAATTATACCTGGGCATTGTAGCAATTACTAACGACAGAATTGTCGCAATTACGACAATTGTGTCATAAGCAGTTGTCAGGTCGCCAGCTAATTATTGTTTCCAATAGTGTAGCCTAATATTGCAGCTTCGTGGATTTCAGATTGTAATTGTTAAACTGTGCGATTTGGATTAAGGGGGAATAACCCCCCCAGGACACGCTAAAGCAGAATCTTCAACAATTTTGCTCAGACGGCTGCGTTCCGTACAGCAAAAAAATATCCAATTTTATACTGTAAAGAACCACAGTCAAGGTTGACGTAAAAATCCTTGTAAATGGGATTTCGTTTGTTTTGGGAATTCTTATGTACATTTCATCTTCGATATATCAATATAGCTAACTATGACACTTTAAACCAAACTGATATTTTGATGTAGTGTTATGGCAGATACGATTTCATTGGAAAAAAATTAGACTAGTTTTGATTCAATATGTATTAGCTATATGACACAAATCCATGCTGAAATGTACTAATAACTGGTTAAAGTCCAATTTCCAATGTCCGTCGGCGATATTTCAAATCACTTGTAACAGTGAGCGTTTAGAGTACAAAAGTTGGGTGTTTTCTTTTTTCTACAGACTTGATGACTACTATTTTGCACAAATGTAACAGCTAAATGCCTTTGTCTTATGTAAACGTAACCATTCCTTTTGGGGTCGTTGGACTATGCTTCAACATGGAGGATCCACTGATTAACTTGGCATAATATAGGAGGAAGGTGACTCCAAAAATATTATCGAAAAACATTTTTTAATATTTTAGCAATATTTCAACATATATTTATTCATGTCATCTTTAGAAATGGTAGTTTACATCAGATTCCAAAGCATCTAAAGAACTCACACGTTTCCTGTGAATACCATCTTAGTTCCTTTCAATGGCCGTAAGTTCATGTGAGCACCTTTCTGATTAGTCCATTTCATTTTTACTTGAATTCATTAAAACAATATGTCTGACTGATTGATTGTCTTTGAATTGTTTCTGTAAAACCTATATATATACACACATGGAACCTGTTGTGAACTACCATGGTGAACTACCATCCTTAGCATTGACGTGAATAAATATATGTCGACATGTTGATCTACAAAGCCTTTCTCGCCGATACATTCAGAGCCATCTTCCTCTTGTGTTTCCTATGGAACCCTATAGCGGCTTTTTTCGTATTCTCACCGTCTCGCCTGGCCAAATCTACAGGGCGAGATATCGAGAACGCGAGTGGTCACTATCGGCTTCCATAGTTTTCAACATAAAAATACCAAAATATTCACGACGATAAGCGGAATGATCATTTCTTTGATGAGTAGGGCCATTGGGTGCATATTTACCATGAATATACTGGTTACTACTAGTTACAATAACCTTCCATGTTGAAGCATAGGTACGAATGACATTTCATAGACCTAAAATATACGTGCGAAGCTTCCCAGCAGACCGGCGTCAGTGTAGGTCAACTTTCAACGTGCAGATTGATTCAGATTTATAAGAGGAAACCTGGATGAATAAGAGGCACGCATAAACATCATAAGTGCAAGCGTCTGGTCCGTCATTCATTATTCAGCCGTCGTCCATTAAAGAATATCCGCATCCATAATACAAAGACCTATTCCATATTCTCTATAACAGCATTATCACAAAATTCAAAGAGACAATCATAGTATACATAAACCTAGGCTAGTTTTCTACAAGGGAGAACAGTGTTCAATGATGCCGGCAAGACTCATGATGTTCCACAAATATCAAATCCGTCTCGCTGATCAGTAGTTTTAAACTTATGATATTCGTTTTTAAGTCATCATCTGTAATCTAGAGAACGATGTACCGCAGTCATGGTTTGATTGAGGACTGTTCATATGAACACCATGGGGATCGTGAAGTGCATTGTTCCATACAGGCCCTAGCCTCGGGTGACACAAGTTACGAAATGCAACTCCATAGATCTTGCACGCTACGCTTGTATTTTTCTATCAGCATGTGATATGTATCGCCAAATTTGAGCAACTTTGAGTGCAGCCACTATGTGTTATAGCCCTGTTTAATATTCTGCAATAAGGTTTGGTGACGTTGATTAAAATCGTCACATGTGACACAGGATCTGGCAAATGCTACTAGATATGTATACACCATATGCATGTCCCTAAGGTGAGACGATTTCTTTTAATTACCACGGTTATCTCTCTTTGGAATAACGATACTGTTGCTTTATTTTCGCCAGGGGTGGTCGATATATAACGCCGGATTCTGCACTAAATCTCTTAGATGTTGAGCGGGAACTTGTACAAGAGGGTTCTTTCAAACAGTATTTCTTGGAAGAAAGTTGCGAGTATGTATTGTTCTCGTTTATATAAACAAAATATTTTAACATCCCAAATTTCCGTGGGTTATTATATTTCCACACAGATTCAAGTTTTATATGCGATCAAATGATGAATTTTTCTCACCCAAAAGTGCAATGGAACTTACCTACTCAGAACAAAACTCTGTTGCTCTGCCAAGTTTTAAAAGCTGTTAGACACGAAGTTGAGAATTCCCTTCAAGTTGAAAAAAAAGAATAGATACATTTGGTACGTTAGCTCTCGAACTCCGGGGGTGATACGACTATACTGTTAAACAACATGTTCGCATATTAAAGTCCGCCGATCTGAGATTGAGTTGGACGGTCCAAATGAATTCTCACGCCAATGAATGAAATATCCTTTTAAAAATATTGGAGAAGAAGATTGCACGAAGGGGATTGTGAAAATATTATTTTGAACTTAGCTATGCTTCCATTAATTTAATTTCCCATGCACACTCCGTGTTCCATGCGACTATCCGATGTTGCAGTGTATGCCAAGCACAATGTACTGTATTCACAACATATTTCACCTTCCAGTGATAGTAGTCTCTCGGTTTAAGCCACCAGCTGGGTCGAAAGCAAGGGGAGTTGGAAAATTAATTTCATATATCAACACATTGGAGTTACATGGCTAAAAAGCTACAATGTACACTCTTAGACCATTTGGGGTGCTTTATGCTCCTGCTACATTCCAAAGGTGAACACTTTAGTAATGAACAATTGCATAGCGTTCATGTAGTTGACGATTATTCATCGACATATGTGCTAAGTATGAGGCTAGACGGCATGTCTTAATGTACCCATGTTCCAATTCATCACCAGTCCTCCCCCTAATGTGCAAATTATGAGCCACGTGTGATCTTCCACTTGGTGGTGATTTATGTTGCGAAGGTTCTGAACTATTTGTCGGAGTTAAACCGTCGAAGTTGATGTGAATTTATTGAGAATATTACGGCATGCATTGTATATCTGTGCATGTATATAAACATCATTGTAATGTTTTATTACCATAGCCGCATTTGTCGTAATGAGACTCGTTTGAAAGAATATCTAGTCAGCAAATGGTTCAACATGCCACAAAGCTCCTTCAGTCAAGTTTCTCAAATTAGGCATTAAATATTACCACAAGTGTATCGGCAGTTTATTGAGCTAATCTAAGTGTTAGCGCTGGGTAGCTAGTATTACTGCTTAGAACGGGAATCGATCAGAGAAGTGCATTCAAAGAGATACAAAACGGTACAAATGATTATTAGGTATCGACTGATAGATTTTCGTCGAATATGAAACAGGATAATGAAAAAATTATACAAAAAACATCTACATACTATTTAATTATTACCTAGGACGATAATAGCTTGGCGATATACGTCGACTACCGGGGACTAAATTCAGCCACATTAGTTTTTTCGATGTCTGACAAAGGACAGTTTTTGAGAACTTTATCCGGGGCTTGGTGTGTTCTTACACTGCATCTGATGTATGGGGCGAGTAGATCAGGATCATATGCTTAAGACACAACCGCATACATGGACCTGTACTGCCCACGAGAACGCCGTTTGCTCTATCGAATGTGCCAGCAACATTTCGAATTTTTGTGAAGTATGGTAGTGACCCGGCCGGCTATCTCCGAGACTTGTTCTGTTCACATATGGAGGATCACCGTTATGGTATAACTCTCGGTAGGAACCAGTGTGGTTTCAACATTCGCGTTACATTTGCAGAGCTTGAGGTTAATTCAAGCAAGTTTTCAGTTCAAACAAAGTAAACAGCTAAAACCGGATCTGGTTCCAACAGATTTACAGTGTCATTCTCCATATGTGGACAGAGCTTGTTCAGATAGGTCAGTGAGTCCAGAGCCGATGTCCAGCTCTGCTGCATGCTACTTGCACATTCGAATTTGTATAGGTGCATTCGAGGGACCGAACGGCATTCTCGTGAAGTCGTAAAGACCATTTGTGCTATCTGTTTTATGGATATTATCCTCATTATTAAGACATAGTCATGGAGTTATGGCAATAGAATTTTCCACTGATTCTAATTACAAGCATCTGGTCCGTCATTCATTATTCAGCCGTCGTCTATTAAAGAATATCCGCCTTCATAATCCAAAGACCTATTCCATATTCCACATAACAGCATTATCACCACGTTCAAAAAGACAATATACGGGTAAATATACTAGTGCCTGTAAAATTCTCAATAATATCACAATCTACTGCACCTATCTGACGCCGGAAGATATTTCAGACACTTTGCAATCTAGATTACCATCAAGCGGAACATAATGGTCCATCGTCTGTGTATTATGGGAGACGGTTACATTGAGATAAGCAATCTAGTCTCATACTTAGAAATGAACATTGGATAATCAGCACAATGTTCATTACCCAAGTGTTCACCTAAACTTAATTCTTTCAGGCCTTTGCGGCATTCCGAAAAGAATTATAACTTTGTACCCCTGTGACATGAATGTGTTAAGATATGAAATTAAGTCTGTTATTTTCAACATCTTAGGTGGCTGCTAACCACGAGACTAATGTCGGGGAAAAATATAAATCTGTATTAAGAGAGAGTGAAAGTTCATTTAGCGTCGCGTTCAGCACTGTTTTAGCTATATAGCGACAGTGTTTCGTATGTAACCTGTATCAGGGGCTCAATATATGTCGCATATAGCTGATATAGGACAATAGCATAGATTTGTTGTGTGTGAATGTCAAATTTTGGCATTCAAGTAAATGGACGTTAGTAGGCTACTGTATACATGCGTATCCTCCATTCTGCTCGCTCCCGGCGTACATATAGCAGCAGCCAATATCTGAGAGAGGTTTATCGTTAATTTTTCAACTATATGCCCTTTAAATATGCAAATCCTGTATTCATCTGCTGTGTTTCTGACTATTTTGATATCTAAATATAAATTCTTCTTTTTCAGTCAAGATCCGTCTTGTACAGGCTGCATGTGTGCTCAGCCGGAACCATATATGTACGAAGCGGTGGTGTACAAGGAGAGAAATGCCGACTCTGCAGAAGACATGTTCGAAGTGGACTTCATAAAGTTGCCCGGATGTTGTAAATGCTTAAACATAGGTCTATCCTAACGAGCACTTGTGTCCATTTGAAAATTTCTTGACTCGCCAAGGGTCCATGTAACGACCCATGGTTGTGAATCATTTCTTGTGGATTAATATGTGTCTTCTTCCCGTTGTCGTGCCAAAGAACATTGAAAAATGATGAAACATCCACCGAAACATGGTCACACATCCATTGTTTAAGTATATTATTAAATAATCCGGAATCAACTTTTTTTGAAAACTACTCTTCCAAATTTTTCAATCCGCCATTGGCAATGTGATTGTCGAATCTGACTGACGAAATGACTGTTGTGTTGGCTGACTGACAGAAGGGTGTATGCAAGGGGAGGTAACTATTCGGTGGAGGGTTAGTCGAGGGATGGCATCTCCTTGTTTTTCATTATCATGGTATATTACAGGCTACATAGTTATGTGGCAGACTCCCCAAAACTCCGGGCAATAACGCTTAGAATCGATAGTTACTATTAGCTACTTATTCTCAGAAGACGGCATCGAAATAAAAAGTGCATGATCTTTTTCGTATAATTTGTGGAGAATGACTAGAATTTACTTAGAATATCGTGGGCTAAATGCGAGACTTTTCCATCATTTGGACAAAGATATTTCTTATTGAGAAACTACCGGTACTGTATTTTGATGATTTCTGTGCTATTACCTCTTATATAACTACCGGTACTGTATTTTGATGATTTCGGTGCTATTACCTCTTATATAACTACCGGTACTGTATTTTGATGATTTCTGTGCTATTACCTCTTATATAACTACCGGTACTGTATTTTGATGATTTCTGTGCTATCAGCTCTTATATAACTACCGGTACTGTATTTTGATGATTTCTGTGCTATTACCTCTTATATAACTACCGGTACTGTATTTTGATGATTTCTGCGCTATTACCTCTTATATAACTACCGGTACTGTATTTTGATGATTTCTGTGTTATTACCTCTTATATAACTACCGGTACTGCATTTTGATGATTTCTGTGCTATTACCTCTTATATAACTATCGGTACTGTATTTTGATGATTTCTGTGCTATTACCTCTTATATAACTACCGGTACTGTATTTTGATGATTTCTGTGCTATTACCTCTTCTATAACTACCGGTACTGTATTTTGATGATTTCTGCGCTATTACCTCTTATATAACTACCGGTACTGTATTTTGATGATTTCTGCGCTATTACCTCTTATATAACTACCGGTACTGTATTTTGATGATTTCTGCGCTATTACCTCTTATATAACTACCGGTACTGTATTTTGATGATTTCTGTGCTATTACCTCTTATATAACTACCGGTACTGTATTTTGATGATTTCTGTGCTATTACCTCTTATATAACTACCGGTACTGTATTTTGATGATTTCTGTGCTATTACCTCTTATATAACTACCCGTACTGTATTTTGATGATTTCTGTGCTATTACCTCTTATATAACTACCGGTACTGTATTTTGATGATTTCTGTGCTATTACCTCTTATATAACTAGTAATAATAAGCCATCAGCTCGTTCAAGCTATCGAACAGTTATTGAAGTGAATTCTCTGGTTTACTCCAGCCCTGATAAGAAAAAGCGCATGACTCTTCTGTGACAATGCAACGTAACCAGGAATTAAACTGGCACGGTACACGAAGGCGTGGAACATTATGAATGCACAAACAGTGAAATTTAGAAGCCACAGTTTAAGAGATGGATCAGGGCAGTATGCGCCATATTGAGCATCTAGATCTAACCTCAGTGAACGGGCGAAGGAGTTGCCAACGAAAGATAGCCTCTCATTCAGCGGATTGACACCGGTTATGTGCAGATAAATCTATGTGCTTATTGCACAACATGAAAACTTTCGTTCTCCCAACCCCTCTATTTAACACATCGCGAGTTTCACACAATCATATAGACTTTGGGTGTATCGGTTTAAAATGAGCGCTTAACCGTTTCTATAAGCTCGTCGATATACGAGGTCGTATATTGCGACCACAATTTTCTGTCCGTCTGTCTGTCTATTCGCTTGTACACTTGTCGGTGCGATATCTTCAGTTCTATTATATGGATTGCTACCAAACTTTGTGAAAACCTTGTCCTTGTAACCAAGTGTAACTTTATTCACATTAAAGGCAAAGGTGAAGGTCACTCGGATAAACACATCTGCAAATCATGAAATATATCTAGTCCCAGAGTATGGATTCGTGCCAAACTTTGGATATACCTTGCCAATGGGGCACTAAAGAACCTTATATTATTCCAGGGTCAAATCTTCAAAGGTCAAGTACACAGAGGACAGAAAACCTCGGACAGGTGAAATATTCTGTTCCAAATATAGAGCAAAGAAAACCTTACTTATATTGAGGTAAAACAAATGATAAGCCATAAAATTTCAATAAAAACTGTAAAACTGAGTTTTTCGAGTGTTTATGTTATTTGTTTGCCGGATGAAAGGACAAGTTGCAGTGAGACGGATTTCTGTCCTATAGGTGATGCAGTAAGAAACCGAATTTCGTTTCAACAGTAAAACTGACAACTTCAAATATTTCAATGTAAAACGGTAGCCGGAAATACACGAGAAAAATCGATCCAAATTTATAGATAATGTGCCACTTAATAAGATGTAAAAAGGTGTAAATGTGCGGGTTTTTCACTTTTGGGGAAATTCCCATAGTATTTCCCTAGATTCCCGAAAAAAACACCTAGCAAAACAAATTCATTCTGATAATAATTTTGTTTTTATATATTAATGTTTCATTTGTTTTAATTTCGTATTGGTTCAAGAAGTATTTTTTATAAAAATTGAAGAATTAATTCGTTGTTTTTTTTTGCAATCTGGCACGAAGTTTACAATTCCAAATATTTCTCTGAAATAAGCGTTCACTCCAGTGGCCGTGTGGTGAGTCCATATGCATAATTCTCATGTGTGGGTTCAAATCGTGTCTTTGACAATAATTTTGTTTTTCGTGTTCATAAAAGCCTGAGATTATTTTCTTCGAATCATGAAGCATATTATAACTTTAAAATGTCTTCTTTGATAATTGAAATAAAAGATAACATATAGGTATACATGTAATTCGAATGTGACAAAAGTACTCGTACATGCATGTAGTGTCACTGTATACATGCGCGTCAGTATGCGCGTTGGTTAACTATTCGACGTTCAAGTAATCCTTCGATTTTTTTATTTGTCAATTTTCACTCAGATCTATTATGTTGAAGGCATTACATGTATACGTTCAGAGTAACCGATTTATATAGTTTTTGAGTGATCGACTACGGTCAGTATGTCACCTTTGGAAAGGTGAAATGCGATCGCTGTCTGAGAGTTTTACTATCAGGGCAAACAACAAAAGTATCTGTTTCATAATTTCATTGGGCTCAGAGTGGATGTGCAGATGATATAGACGTAAAGGTATCGATTTTCCCACGACGTGGAAGGCAGTACGACAGTGAACAGGCAACGCCCAATGCTACGCCCCCCCCCCCACTCCCACAGCACAGGCTCGCACAAAGTAGATGTTCCCATGGACTGCGTTCGTCTTCCCTTTGCACGTGTCGAAAGGTCAAGAGTGAAGGATTTGGAAAAGACGAGGTGTATACATGAAGTTTGTTTCACCTGAGGTTTGATTGGATATATTTATTTGATTGAAATACCAGACTGAAAAACATATTTAGAGTTATGTTGTGTGTGAAACGGTAAATTAGTTTGGAGCGGCCTAACCTCGAAATCGGTGTCATTTATTTTTGAACATGGGGATTCCGTTGTTTAGCATAGCATCACACAGATTTGACAGTAGACGGCCAGCGTAGTACCGCCCGCCATCTTACGGCAACTTGTCCTTTTACCTGTGTCTTGAATGACCCTTTTTACACTACTCATGCTCCCAACCGGAATAATCCATTTCCCCACTACTCCATCAGCTAACTGTTGACGTACATTCAAAGCAAACTGCGTGATATCCAGGAACAAGATTTTGTTTTGGCCTTAGGACCGAGATGAACATTTCGTAATTTACTTGCAAAATCAGCGTATCGTCTTCTCTCTTGTTGAAAGAATTAGACCTTAAGTGTGACACAATTTTATTATTCCGAGAACCACAACTCACGCAAATAAATGAAACGGAACTAGGATATCCTGATCGACAGGTACCAGGGATAGTTTGTCGGTTAAGGTGTATTCGTCCGTCTGAATACCTGTGCCAATGGTGGCGGAACTAGCTATTTAGTGTAAGAAGGTATCTGTTTACCACAGGTCCGCATTTAATGCAGCGTGTTTCATATTTGCGGTTGTCTTGAATTGTATTGATCATTGCACGCGTACTTCAAACCCGGTATATCCTTAATGTTTACTATGCTTAGTTCTGAGAAATGAGAGTATGTTTGGCGTCCCACTTCGATAAGGTAGAAAGTCATCTCGAAACACAAGTCGACGTCTCCGTTCACACATCTTCATACACGAGTCGAATTCTCCGTTCCCACTTCGAATTAGCCATATAACAGCTGATATATCAGCCCATCGACCCTGTTCAAAATAATTTATTAAGGATGTCCGCTGGTGGTTTTTGACTTTGGCAGCCATTTTTTCTGTTTCTCTATTGGGCTACCTCCCCTTCCCTAGGTTAAGAGATGGGGATTTTCTTTAAAAGCCTTCTAGCCGAGAATTTCGCACACCAACATCCATCCAATTTGCTAAATTTTGATAGACATTGTGATTATCTGCAAGCAGTTAGAATATAAGAAAAAGTTAAGTACTATTTATATGAATTTTTCATGAATATGCTTCAAAACTAGGGCTATTCCCTATGCTTTCTGGGATATCAAATTGAGCATGGGTCAGTCCACTTAACGTTGCCTACAGCTAAAAAATGCACACCAACCTATATTTTTTTCTTTGTTTTTTCTCATATTACACAATTATGAATGCAACAACACACATTATTCAAAAAGTTAATTACTTTGATTTACCACCAGCGGACATCCTTAATAGAGAGGAAACGTCCTGGAATCAATTTGAATTTCGATGTCTGCCTTATATGAGTGGGTTATTGGTTCTTCTTTGTATCTGGCCAACCCTACCGCCATATTAGGAGGAATTGCCTAACTACTGAGAGAATACGTCATCCTACATACAATCGATGGTTATGTTCTGATTGGCTCGCCTCGGGGTTTTAGATGAAATTCACACCTCTGATTTGAAATATTTCCATCAAAGCTAATTCGAAGTGTGAATGGAAAAGTCGATCAGTGTATGAAGATGGTATGAAGCAGGATTTCAAATATCTATCGTCGTTATGTCGCCATAATTGCATCCCGTGCGAACATTTTGTCTGAAGAATAACATTCATTGAAACAATTTATGTATAATATATAGTTTTCAGAAAGAGAATAATTAAACCATCGGGATTCGAACTCACGTCCTCTTCTCGAGGCGGAAATGTCCCACCGTCTGATTATCTGTTTATTGAGAAGCTTCGTTCTGGGGATTCGAAATTTAGCGGTGATTCAGTTTTCCAAATAATGTTCTGGTTGTTGAGATATTAATGTTTAAATTCTGACCTTCACATTCATCCAGTTTCCTTAAACCTACCCTCCCTCCCACTCCAAAAAACTTTCTGCGCTATCACCGGAACGACAAAACATGGAGAGCTGAAACTCAGTGACTTTTTATTTTATCATATTGGGGTCACTTTGGGCCTATTTGCATAACCCCTCCCCCCACCGAGCAGAGTACCATGGGCAAATTCAAGATGGCGGCCACGTGGGGTACCAGAAAAGTGATTTTTTGGTCATATTTCTTCAAAATTTTTGCCTTTTCGCGATGAAAAGGGGGCAAAAACTATTTTATTTCACAATCACATCAATATTCACTAATTTATCATGCAGCTTTTGTGGAGAAATTGCATCAAATGTTCCAATGTGCATGTTTCGGGAAATTAAATGCAAGATTCAAATTGACTTGACAGTTATGAGTTACCATCTCTTGATTTTGGTGAAACATGCACATTGGAACAGTGAGTCTGTGTTTAAACTCAAAGTATGCAAACCTTAAGCTTGAATCAAGCATTGGAAAGTGCATACACAGTTGATTGCAACAGACCACCATAGAATACCATGCTTTATTTGCAGTTTACTCTGTGTAATAAAATCGTAAAAACCACAATATATTCGCATTATTCCTCTCTGAGAAAAAGACAGATTTCTCAATAAAACGGTAGATACCACTTGTTATTCCAGTAATAGATTTATGGGTGCTAGTTCGTGCTACTCGGAAGCTATAATAAAAGGAGACAAGTGGCACAAACTGGCTTCCGTAGATATAAGGTTCATGTTTGCCAGGGTATGGCGTCAAAAAGTAATTCGAGTTTTATTGAATATCGGTATTTGTATCGTAACGTCACACAGGCGAAAACAGATTTCGAAATAAAATTTTAATATTTGTTAATTTAATATTGAAAATATACATTTACATTTATCATCAAATATTCCACAGGGCAGGCAACTGTTTTGTCGTTACGTCTTGAGTTATGTGCGGTGCTTGTTCACTATTAAAACTGTTGGACATAGAAACAAACATCCATTCACAACGTCAAATTAAGGACGTCAATTTCACCCAGGTCGATAATGTCGCCCCCATATTTTCTAAACAGCCTATAGTGGGATCTGTAAATCGTCTATAAAGATGGAGTACGGGGGGGGGGGGCTTCAGTATCGAACCACCCACGCGGGGAACGTACCAAATCATATCCCCTGGGATTTCACCATCCTCCAGGACATTCAGACATATCATTGACCACAGTGTAATATGTAATAACCGATTGCAAGATGTACATTGATCTACGACTATAGTACTGCAGGACCACAATGTCTCCCACGGAAGTTGTTTATTTTTCAAGCCAAGCGGCACGATCCGGTTTTATTCATGAACCGGATGTTGTTAAGCTGAGATTAAATCTTGGGTCGCTACGTCACTGAAGTAATGGCCTCAGTAGAAAACAACATAAATATGAATAAAGCGATGACATTTCTGAGCAGACAAAGCGTATTAAATGTATATATAGCCTACTAGCCTGTATATATTTACCCTACTTGTTACGGTGTGAGCCCAACGGATTAGAGATGCCCTCCGGCTCGACTATATTATTTTGTAAAACGCACGTGGAGTTACGGGTCTGCTTCAGTTTAACTGCTGTACATTATATTCCGAAAAGATTTCTATAGAGCGTTCCGAGAAGAAGGCATTCGAAGGAAAGAAGAGCTCGTGTCTTTATACCGGGTAAGTTACCAGTACCTGATCGTTCTGCGTTATTAATCTTCTCTGGACCGTATCGGTACAGTTGTACCGGTAGAAAATAAGTTCCGTGATTGACATACGAAAATAGAAAATTTCTACAGAGCTAATTTCATCATATTATATCTTGTCTGAAAGCTATAAGTATTGTTTTTGTGACCACGTAGACGATGGTGAGCATATCCGCGTTTCATTCGTGTTCATGCCAGAGTTGATACCAGTTTCGGGACTGCCAAAGCTACCGATACAGGTGGGAGTAAAGGTAAGTAAACTACCCCGCGTGAAAAGAGCTAGCATTTATTTTCCAGTATGAGAGACACCCATGCCCCCTCCTCAGGCTAACCAGTTCATTGTACGGAGAGTATAACCAAACATCGGTAATATGCGTTGTACCGCACAATCCCCCTGTCACAACATAGTCTCATACCCGTCACACATACACAAGAAGTAGGCCTACTTTCTTTGTAAACACCGCTTTGGTGTCGTTCGATTAATATTGACGCGGTAAACAAGTAAGGGATAACCCCCTCTCTAAAATGGAGGTAGACAAGGTCGTCCTTGTTCAATAAATTCAAGAATATATCGAACGAGGTGACATCCGTCATAGGCGACCATGGACAAAAAACAAAAAAATCTAATTTGGATAAGGATAGACGAAATGTTTTGGTCTCCATTAACAATTAGACCATGCATACTTTCCTTGGATAACCACTGTTACGACATGTAACAATATATCAGGTAAGTCGCCTGAAGATTTTGGAGCGTTATGATGAATAGGTAAAAAGTTATTAAGCAAAAACGACCTTTTTTACCAGCATTTTAGAGAGATAGTTCTCTCTAATCTCGTAAAACGTCCTGGGCGATAGCTGAATATTGGCCAGTGTCGGACCTGACGCTTCCATTCGTAGATATAACGTGCTGGTAATTTCTCACTAATATAAATGGTATCATTGGCGGCCTATTTCAAATGATGTATTATATTTGTATTTGAATACATGGCAGTGTGACTAACGTCACATGACGCGCAATGAACTCTTGGAAATCAGCCCCCCCCCCTCCCCCCTCCCCCAAGTTGAAATCCTGCCTATATTAAGATGGACACAACCCAAGTCAGAATCACCAGTGATTTTCATCAGAAAATCACCAGAAATTTTCATCAAAAGTAGGTCAGCTCAGAACTTGCTGGTAACAGTCCCCTAATGCACGTTCAGGCCAAAAATCAAGGTTCTAATGTCAAGGGTTCTTCTTATTTTGTCGACGAAAGGACTCGGATTACCGGACAATTTGCAAATGAGAGCTTACTTCCTAGGAATACCGTAAACAACACTTGCCGCCATGTTTTATTCATAGTACGCCTGGTTAATTTGCACACGAAAGATTGCCCATAATTTAAGACCAAGATTATCCACTAAATAATTAATTAATTACATTGATTACTTTTCTCAATTTTCTAGTTCACAGGGTTTTGTCTATATCAGATGGAGGTAAATAAGTTTAGACAAATATAACACAGCCTTATATTTCTGCTCAGCGCGTGCCTCGTCCTGAACAATGCGCGTCACCATTTCGCTTCAAAAATTTTGGATGGATACAAACGGCAAATATACTCTGACAAAAAAAACTGTCGCGTTTTAGCTAGATTTTGTCCCTTATGAGGATGAATGCTAAAAATTAAAGATTGCCTATCAAGAAAACTTTCAGTTTATTATAGAAAACACTATCAGGCGGAAATGAACATGTCAAACCAACTCGTTTATTCGGATATCGACATCATTCCTAGATGCAATTTACTCATTCTTATTGTCAAAAAGGCCGGTCCAGAATAAAGCACCTGTCTGCGAAAATCTAGGATACCTAGACTCGATACCTCGTTTCATGCAACATAACTTAAATGTACATGTATATATCTCGTCCTCCTCAGGCTATGTTTGCATGCTGTCCGACTTTTTTATTCTTCAAACATGTGAATAGTTTGCATTCCATATTTTATTTCGCAAAAGGTAATTAAACTGAGCCTGATATCCCGCTTCTGCCACATGAATAAATTTTGCAGTAAGTATGCATCGTTTTAGGCTCATTGGACTTATTAGTTAGTTTATCATCACTATCCGCAACCCACAGAAGATTCGTTTTATTTATTATTTTCGTTCGGCAGCGTCTACGACACAAGACACGCCCATGTATGTCCCTTTGCTGGCGGGCAAGTCAGGAGAAATGAATCAATTTAATGGGCCTTAATATTGTCTACCTGACCTATTTCAAACACTCGGTGCTATTATGTGTTAACGCGTAGTTCATGTAGGCCAACGGTTAATGAAATGTCAACAATATCACGCAGTTATCAGAGCTGAACGAGTACGAGTGCGTCTGGTGAAAGGTCCACGAAAAGATGAAAAGGTACACAGGACCCCTGTTATTTGATACCATTTTTTTTATCGAAAACAGCAATGAATATTAGGGGAAGTAATCAGAGTAAATGAAGTCTGAATTCGGAAGGTCACGAACTTTAAATAAGAGATAGAATTGTGTTACAAAGAGAATTATATTAATCATGTTGTGCACAAAAATTCCCACGAAACTGAGAGAAAAATTATGTTCCAGTTCCAAACAAGCACCGATAAGGTACAATGCTGCGGAAGCGAGTCACAAATCAGAAAAAAACGACCAAACTTAATATGCAATGAATCGGCTTAGCAAATCGTGAGAAAACTATATTCTCCAATTTTGGCCCGCACTATTAAACGATCGACTCAAAGAATTTTGAACATTTTTTTCGAGATGCGACGAGCAGAAATAGGGCAATTACATCCGAGAGAATTTGGGAGGTTGGGCAATCGATCTAGCCCAGCTTTTTTTATATTAGGATGTGGAGTGGTTGTTTTGATATTTTTGAAAGATAAATATTATAGAAGCATTTTTAAATACGGCACATCACAGACATTTTCTTGCCCAGTCAGGTATATTGGCAGATTAATAGTTGCCGGAATTCAAGTCCGATATGCAGTTGTAGATCCAGTGTGATCATCGCGATCATACCGCCGTTCGTCCTCCATTTCAGTCATTTCCAATCTTAATAAATTAATATCCTATCAATGCTCCCCAATCGTACATGTCGCTATGTAGGATCCTATGTATTTCAATTGAATTTGGTGTTCTGAGCGCCCATACCATGGATATTTAATAGCATTATGACATCATGGTCGCATCTGGACTCATCCATTTATGGTCGGGAAGGGGACATAGGTTCACTGTGTCCATTTATCCCAATGTCATCTTCTCGAGACAAGGCGTATCCTGCCGCCAGCTCTACTCTCCGGGAGCGGAGCGCTAGTGTAAGGACAGTCCATTTCCTCTCCAATGTGTTATGAATAGCACCTGGGATAAAGTATTAGATACAGTATTACTGTCGTATTGTATCCCAGATATCACGCACCTGGTGTTGAATTATTCATAATGTAATATACCGGTCAACCGCTGACATCCACACTACTATATGTGCTGTTCGAGTAGAACCCGGCGTCTACATTTTGTACTACCTGGCGACAGGTCATTGCATGTATCTATAAGACTGATCAAGAGTCATGGCCCATTTCACACTCGGCACACTGAAAAAATGTTGTGGAAGTGTTATTCTTGGAGCGAGTTATTTTGTTGCCTGCAAGGATCGGGTTGCAAGTTAAACAAGTCTCATTTTCAATAAAATTGACGTATTTTTATGGTCTATTTGATGGCTTTGGTATTGTGTGCAGGCTAAGAACCATGCAGATTAAAAATCAGTTCATTCAATCTATCTTTTGGATCCATACCATACTGTATAACCATAAAATATAGTTTGGATCTGATTCGATCACTAGACAATGAAACAATACTTTATCGGTCGCCGTTAATTCTTTTTGACGCAAATGTGTTTACTAATTAGGGATAAAATGCTGTGCTCAATAGGTTGAAACCACAGATGAGCACATTTTCCTCGTTGGGGGTTGAGCCCATAGATGAGCACTTTTTCATTGTTGTGGGTTCGAGACTCATACATTGTGTTGTTTTAACACAATTTTGTGCAAAAATGGTTTCAACACAAATAGATTTGTGTAGAAATCAGCGTAAACTTCAGATATCAACACAAAATCGTGTCGAGTTCAAAACAAATTGGTCTTGATTCTAGCACATTTTGTGCTATTTTTAACACAATTCTGGTTCTAAAATGGCTTCAACATAATTTTGTTCGCATTTTAATTTGAACATCTCCGCTTTTTCTCCTCCGCATAATATATTTGACATTTCACCATCCAAAATATTATCAAAAATATGTTTTACGTGTTTTTAACCTCGAATTGAATTATTGTGTTCGTGTACATATTGTGAAACTAACGATGAAAGTTTCCCTGGTGAGTAAATAGAGATATTCCTATATGAACTTTGAACAAAATGTAGAAGAAATATCTGTTCGGTTTTAGTGTTATATGTCTGTATGCACGCTAAATATGTTGCCTGCGCTGTGCGTAAGATGAGAAAATCAGGACAAGCCAGCAAAATTAAATTTGAGCAGCACAAAACAGACCAGAGAGGTCTGCAATGAAACTGGAACATAGTTTTTTCTGCGCGGGGGACAGACCACGCGCAATGCAGTGCAATTTACATGAAAACGGCCTGCGCTTTAACTATTACTGTACTTGAGAAGAAAGATCTTCATATGTTCGCTTACGCAAAGAACTGATGATTATTTATATTATTTTTTCCTACAGTAACATCGATTTCATTTTGACGACATGACCGACAGCACAACTAATAATCCCATGCTCGAGTTGAGGATGGACGAGAAACGAGAGAGTAAAGCAACCCGACTTCCATTGATCTTGGTGAGTGGTCATTTTAAACAATGGGAGATAACTTATATACTGAATTGTTTTTCGCTGTTAAGGACACTGAGCTCTCCTGTGGACACTTTTACACACCCTTTAGAATTTGTCTTTATAAAATCAAAGACATGCCTGATAGCGATGGTAATGTATATAGTTGTTGAAAGCGCATTTCTCAAGGATTCCAAATATATGAAGTGTTCACTGTAAATATGTACGTTGTGAAGATATTCGAATTTAAAAATAATAATAATAAATAAATGAGCCTTCTAATTTAAATGGCTTGAATTTTCAAAAAATTATTCATCTTATCCTTGCTTACATCTTCGTTTCCTGTAGAAGACAACTCCAACAGGAAATCAGTGTCTCAGTTTTATCAATTTTGTTCTAGTTCTCATTCTATTGACATTTAATGGAATATTTATGTATAAAATCGAGCAACTCACATATTTGAACTTTGAAGTTGAATTAAATGTCAAGAGAATTAGAATTCAACCAAAATTGACAATTTCCTGTTGGAGTTGTTTTCTACAAGAAATGATAAGTTACGAGAAGTTAAATGCTTTTTTGAAAATAGCATTTAAAAAATTAAAATTAAATTATTTTTTTTTAATCCAAATATCTCAACAATCTACATTTTTACAGTGAACCATTTTATATATTTGAAATTTTCAAGGAATGTGCTATCAAGAATATATACAGTCTCAACTATAATGCATATTTTTACCTGCATAAAGACAAATTCTAAATGGTGTGTAAAAGTGTGTGCAGGAGGGCTCAGTATCGTTAAGTGGTTTGGTAACTCCTTGAATCAGTTTCAGACTTGATTTGCTGTTTAAGTAGTAGCTATGTATCCTGTTATTATAACATGTCCCGTTTTAGAAAACAGAAAGCTGCTATACGAGCTCAACACGAGTCAGTTTGGAATTACAACACATATAAGGGAAGTGGGAAGAGGTTCCGACATACTGACTGCGTCACATGACTTCACAGAATAGTCTTCTGGTTAACCTATTCTAAAGCACATACCAAGAATCTAACGATTCGCGAAATGTGTTGTATCTCAGGTACGCTTTTATTGTACCTGTTCATGTGCCAACTTGGATGATATGACCACACGGCCCCTAGCACCGGCATAAGCGGTATTAGATACAAATCTAGAGAGCTATGATGGAAATGCTCTGACAACTCGTATACTGGTAATTAGTGAGCTGTTTCGCTGTGACAACTCGTACACTGGAGATTGGGGAGCTGTAGCGTCGTCAGATGTAAATGACGGCATTTAACACAAAAGACTGGTCTGTAAGGCCCGATGTCGACCCAGCCCGGTAGAATTTTTGTACACCACTCTGACGTGTAGGATGTTCTTAGCTCCTATCTTGATTGGCTTTCTGTGCAGCTTCATTTATTAGGTTCAGGGAAATAACCGAACATTAGTGTGGCATCAGAAGCCTGTAAGTTTATATCAGGCTAGCTAGAACGCATTGGCCAGCGTCCCTCTTCTTGTGACCTGGATGCGCAGTAAAATCGTTTGTTTCGTGTTCAAAAGAAAAATTGACTGATGCATCACGGGAAATGAAATGATGTCGGAATTCCGACACTCAGCCTATGAAGACACTCGGCACGTTCCCGGAGAATGCAGGACATTAGTACCTTGTTTCGCACTGCTAGGAATCCATATTGGCATCCATGTTGAAAGCACAGTATCACGCCGAAACTCCGAGCCGCACATGTCAGCTGTATGACTTCCGTTACCACGAAGATCGGCTTCAGACGTAAACCCAGGAGAAACACCTCAAACTAGAAGAGAACCTGGGGGGGGGGGGGGGCTAGAATGGAATATATCCATTTCATTTGGATATATATCTTATCTCCTGTTAGAGAGAAATACAACGAGGACTATGTGAGCGGAAACACATCCTATGGCATGTGGTGTGCCTCACGTGTGGCGAATCACGGTTTACAGCTGAGAGCTGTAAAATCCCTACACCATTAATGCGCGAGGTACAATGACTTCGACGGAATAGGCCGAGCAGTCGCGAATGCCATTAAAGAGCCTGTGAAATGTACATAATTGTCACCCATGATATCACGTGAGTCGAATTGGTATGCTGGCTCTATGGTGTGTAGAGACTGTGCAAGAGCATTATAGTGGAGACGGTTTGACGTGTGCCAATGCCGCCTAGCGAGTCTAAATTACTAGCTGTTGTTATTTAACTTGAAATATGAGGATGTGTAGCAACTGCAAAACTGCCCCATTTTGGACGATTGCGGCATCAGCACTTTTAGAAAATAATGTCGAAATTACGACAGTTGCCTCATTAGCAGCGGCTATTATCATTTTTCTTAATGTCATACTTGTGACATTGACGGTTAGCGTTTAAATCTCAACCACTAATGCAACAATAAAGAGCTTATGCAATTGGACCAGAATTGCATCGGATGAAAACACATCGCACGTGATATTCATGTTTCCATGCGGAGTTGGAATCCATCTTTGGTATATGGGCCAAGGTGTAGTCATTAGTTCCGCTCTGTGACGCCAGCGGTCGAGTAAGAAACATGCACATATTCAACCGCAATAAAATAATAGAGACAACCATGCGGAATTGGTACTCCAAATTTCAATACAACCTTAATAGGATCAATAAGATGACATTATCACCCAAACAATTGAACTTGAATTTACAAAATGGTTACTCCAAAAGCAGAACTTCCCTTGATAAATAAGTGGTTAATGAATCAATTTGAGGCAAATTAGCACGGTAATCTTGATCGTGAATCGGTGTAAGTGTTTCGACTTTTGTGGCCGACAAAAATCTGGAGATTCGTCTAGCTATTCATGCTATACGACTCTCCCAGATTCAGTCGTTCGGATTATGATGGACATGTGACGATCCTGACGTCGCCAGAACAACCTGTAACCATCTGGGCCATCTATACGCGGTAAGACTGACCCTGGGATCGTGTGTATCCATTTCAGACTACTTTCGGCAACTGCTGGAGGGAATTTCCAGAAATCAGTACCACGTGACTTCGTCGGCCAATCAGCTGAAGTCTACCGACGTAACCTCAACGTAATCCGCCATTTTTGAGTCATGTGATGATCTACTTGTTCAAAATTACAGACCTACCACACCTCTTGGATGATACGAAAGTTATTCATACCTATATATTTTGTAAGCCCAGGCAATATCTGTTTCTGGGGTATGTATGAAAACCTGTAATTTATCAGAGTTTTCGAGTCTGTTCTCCGCCGGATGAAGGCCGAACAGAATCCGCTAAAACACCGGATATCGCTCCGCGATAATGGAGACACACGATTCGCAAGCCATCTTATGGATGGCGAAGTGTACGCAAATGGTCGCCACAAGTGAGTAGACAGCTTTGGCGGAACCTTGATGATTATTGGCTATTGTAGCCACTTTGGAAAGGACTATGACCGACGTCGGTATAATATGGTTTATCTGCGTCGTGAAAGATGAATTAATGACGTTAGAAAACCATTTAAGTCATATGCCATCAGTACAATTTTGCAAACATCTTCGAAGCGAATTTTTGTATTCTGTTTAGCCGAATTATGGTAAATTGTCGATACAAGCACAAATATTCCATATTCGTTCAAACTCAACATTCGCATTTTCAAGGCACCAGACTGTAGCCTGTGCCTTTCACTGTCAGATATACCCACACAGACAGCTCGGGAGGTGACAATTCGCTACGTTCACCAACTTTCTCAGCATTGAATCAGTGTTACTCTCTTCCACGCTACTTGACAAGCCTCTCTAACAAGAGTGGTAGACATAGAGAATTGCGATTTATGAATTAGCTCATCTCTATCGCTTCATGGTATGAAGTAAGTTTATTTGATTTTCACATTTTCATTATCACAGGCCGTGTCTCTGGTATTACTTTCCATCGTTGTGGTTGGTGTAGTCGCGGCATTGATCTGGAAATTCGCTGCGTAAGTATAATATTGGAAAACAACGTTCCGTGCCCATTTTCTGGCATTCAGGTGGTACACAGTTAAAAAGATTTCTTAAGTAAGAAAAACCTTGCATTGACTTAATAACAGAGTAAATCAGTATAGATGATAAAGCAAGAATATTTGCATTAAACGGATTCGTTCAAGGAGCTCTTCTGTTGCTTTTTTATAATAAAGCTAGTTTGCTTATTTTTTTTCAAATTCAGCTGAAAGTGTTTATTTCTCTCATCCAAGAAAACTTTTCTTGGGAGCCACGCAAGATAAATATTCTTATAAGAGATTTTCTAAGAAAAGTATTCTTATATTTTCTTAGTTCGTAACGTCTGCTCAAGAATAAATTTCTTAGCTAAGAAATTATTTCTCGGGGAAAAGTTGCGAATTAAGAAAATATAAGCATAGTTTTCTTAGAAAATCTCTTATAAGAATATTTATCTTGCGTTTTCTTGGATGAGCGAAATAAACATTTTTTGCCGAATTTGGAAAAATAAGCAAACCTTTATTATAAAAAAGCAACAGAAGTGCTCCTTGAACGAATCCGTTTCATGCAAATATTCTGGTGTTATCCTCTATACTGATATACTCTGTTATTAAGTCAATGCAAGGTTTTTCTTATATAAGAAATCTTTTTTGACTGTGTATACAATTCCTTCCATTTTTCAAGTCTTTGTTATGTCCCGGTCTGGGATCGAACCCAGTACCTACCACTCGCTGCTACTTGAGAATGATGTCACTCAACACACAATTAGTGTGTATGTTCTGATTGGTTCGTCTCTCGTTCGTAGGTGAAATTTACATCTCGGATTTTGGACACTGAAAGTGGTCAGATAAATCAAGTCAGGTCCGAAGTAGGAACGTAGAAACTGGCTTGATAAAATGAAGATGTGTTGAACCAAGCAGCAGACATGTCTCCTCGATCCCCACTACAAGTGGAAATAATTTGAAAGAACACCAGGAAACTACCAAGTTTGGAACATACAATGTAGTAGTGACCTGTCTTGCACTCCTTTATTCCCTATATTTCCTATATTGTATTTAGAAAATTCCCATATTTCTCCTATATTGTGGCAAACGTCCTCCTATATTTTCTACTATATTTTCACTGAGTCACTTACAGGCCTGCATTTAAATATACGTGTATCACAGATAAACTCATATACCTGATTTACAGGGACAGAGATTCTTAACTGGTTATGTTATTTTCTTTTCAGGCTTGCCAATGGGTTGGACAATTTAACGGTGACATGCGAAGAAGGCGATGTGGTAAAAATGTACCCAGGAAAGTTTCTCACCCCGGAACAACTGATAGAGTTGAAGGACATTTACTTGAGGGTATCTGACATTCCCGCTTACACATTTCGCACCGAGAACTGCACTATTACCTGTGACAACCCATTAGGGCCTCAACGAAAGCGACGAGGTGCAGCCAGTACCGACTTCATAGAGTATGTGCAAAAGACGTACAAGTATACAGAGAAAAGCCGCACGAAGCGACAGGAGGACGGACAGGATGGCGAACCTCCCCTCAATCATGGATGCTGTACGTCGTAAGTATGATGCTGTTCTGGTCACTTGTCTCTTGTGGCGATTGGTCGCAACATTACCCTGGGGATTCTTTATCCCTATCTGTCCTGGGCGATTTGGGCTGTATCGCAGCCTTGGTTGGTGGGGGACTTGAAGAGCCCTCTAAATATTTTCGATGCCCCTATGGCTAGATTGCTGTAACCTGCCCCACACTATATCTTCGGGCCCAATCTCACTAAACTGAGATATAATATGACGGAATATTATATCTGAATTCAGCCCTATATAAATTCCGTGCGAGTTAAAACTACTATAGTTAGCCAATCAGATGGATAGCTGGTTGTAACTATTTCAAAATCACGCCCACAGTAATTACACACAGTAGCTGGTGGTCTAATATATAAACATTATCCCGAAACAGTTTCCAAATAAGGCATCATTCCGAGGCAGGTTCCGTAAACATCAAAGAGTTTACTCCCGCCGAAAAGTCTGGCTTTGTTAGGGGTAGAAAATATCAAAAGATTGTGCCACGCGAAGATGTTAATCTCCTTGAAGTAAACGTCAATCATTGTCAGAGCGAAAAGGTTGAATGGTCGCGATTGGCTGATTATGGGATCTCGTAGAATATCGGCGAACATTTTGCACGAAGTTTTCATAGCGTTACGTCTAGATGGTATTCCCCTGATTTACCATCTTGGTTTACCTAGATTGCTTCGGGCCAAGCTCTACTAGGAAATCCATGACGGCTGTCATGATGACGTCCAAAGTGACGTCATTTTCAAAAAAGGCATTTTTGGACGATTTTTCGTTCAGATTATATTAATTGTTTTCTTCGCAAAAACTAAATGATAAATTGGTAAATAATAATCTGCTGTGAAATAAGATAGATTTTGCCCAGTTTTCCTCGCAGAAAGCAGGATTTTTAAAGACCAATGAAGAAAGCATCGCTTTTCTGGTACTCCATATGGTCACCATTTTATTTTACCCATGATCCTCTGCTTGGGGGTTGTGCAAAAATGTTCATAATGACTCCAATCTGGTAAACTACAAAGTCACGGAGTGTTAGCTCGTTCCGACTTGCACTTCCAAAATTTGACTCGAACTTGAACATCATGGTAAATTCACCATCTTAATCTACATTATACCGATACCAAATATTATCTCCTATGTTAAAATCCATGGTGGAAGGGGGGGGGAGGGGAAGAAGCCATCAATCAATTCATACGTAGGTCAAGTAATTCAGATAACTGCTAAAGTGCACGTGCCTATGCTTTGGACCGTACATTCTGTGACCTTCATCTTGACCGCACTGAATGGACATTTGTGTTTCAGTCGGACATTGGTCGATATTTTCTTCCTAATATTCAGTATCATACAGGCTAGATATAGTAAAATAAATTGTCTATGAGAAATAACGTTTATGTATTATTTCACGGATTTCGTTTCACGGGATATTTGACACTGATGAGTGATTCGTCAAATTTATGAATGGCGCAATGATATACAAACTATCACTATACAAGTGATTTGACAAACTATCACGTGCTCATATCGGCTATATGTATATTCATGAGCACCCATCTCAAAAGGAAAAAAATAGCGAAAAGAAAGTAACAATCAGCCACGGTTTACCCATCTACACAACGTTAAGGTTTCTTTTTGTGGGAATTGATTCGCGCAAAGACTCGCCTAAAATGGAAGTTGGATTCGCGCAAGCAAAACTTAGCTTAATCAGTGTGTTGTTCGTTCAGAGAGATTTTTTCGATATTTCACGGAAATTCAAATCAAATAGCTGACCTGTATTCAGAAAACTCCGGGATATACTTTCGTCTTGCTGCAAATCGGACCGTGGCGGGCCCCTCATGTTTTGATGACGTAATGCGCAACTAAACCTCGGAAACCTTTGCTTGTTTATTTTTTGGAAGCCTTGAATGTTCTCTATAATAATGGTTCCCGACTCGCGCCAGGTAGTTTCTTCGCTCGGCTGCTGGCACAACGCCAACGGGCAAAAACAGTCCATAAGAAGGAATTGAATGATAGCACGCGGTCTCAGACGGAAAGTACACGAGGGTGAAAATGGAATCCTGGGACGTTTGGATATTATTTAGCACGTGAATTTGATTCGGATTCGTTCATAATTAGAATGACAAACAATTTTCCGTAAGACAGCACATCGGGCAAAGAGAATCAAGCGGTAGGCAATTTATGAAAATAAAAATGGATCGTTCATGACATCAGGGACGTTGCCTGTATGGGACATGTCATGAACAACCACAATAGTGCGGTCGACCACTTTACGTTGAGAACACCCATTTATTTAGAAGATAGTTTATTTGAGCACTAATTTAATGGCACTGCACTTCCTGCTTAGGTCTGTGGCTCTTGATTATTTTTTTTTTTGGTAATTAAATCCCACTGCAAAAACTATCGCGGTATGAAATGAAAGATATGTGGGACAAAAATATCAGGAATTTCCTTATTTGTTACTGTTGTTGCTCATTTCGCATGCCATAACTCTCTGCTATGCATCCAAACTTCAACACCCATAAAACAACTTGGTCCAGACTGTCTGGTGCCTCATGTTTTATTTCTACCTTATCAGGAGATAAAATATATATCTAAATGAATTGAATATTCCCTTGAGTCTGACGCCGAAGTATCTAGCATGATTTTAGGTGATTCTCCGGGCTATTCATCTCAACCTTATCTCTATGGCAAAGGAATTCCTACAACTGGCATGCGCTGCACGGAGTTTCGGCGTGATACTGTGCCTACAAGGAGTTTCAACATGGATGTCAATATGGATTCCTACCGGTGGTGGGCGAATCAGTATGCCCTACATATAGGGTCCATGCAGGGTGTCTCGGGAAGTTTTAACATGAATTTACGGTAAATCTCGAGGTCTGAGGCACCGTAATCGACATGTACGCATGCCTCAAAACTAAACCGCTAACTCGGACGCATGAACCGACCATCGGCAAATCCCTAACTGAGGTCGAATGTGCTGTCAGTTACATAGCCCGAGAGACGTTTGTTTTCGAATCTGCCAGTCACGTTTTGACTGGTCAGATGATTCTTTCAAAAGTCACATGACCTTGTATAGTCCAATATGGAGTCCATTTACTTCGAGGGATATCTTCTACCGGAAATCTCCAGAAAGTTGCGAATGATTCGGCCATTCGAAAAGAATGTTGCCGAAAACACCCTGTCTCTGAATGTATGTTGGACAATTCACATATTGGTGGTTGTTATACACTATAGTGTCCAATATTTGTATATGACCCAGCAGTGGATAGTGTTGCCTTCATATTCGATAGCTGTGTGCCCGGAACTACTTTTTTTTTACAAATTTGCAGACAGCGGGTTTTCAAACATGGCAGCCACAATATCAGAGTGCTGGAGTTCTTTTCAGTGATATTCAACCTTAAACGAAGCATAAATTGTTCAACTATTTTGATTTATTCATCAATTCTGTCTGTGGTTGTGCAATAAATAAGTTATTAGATTTGATGGTTCCTGGGCCCAATGAAGGGACTCACAAGATCATCTCTGCCCTTGCGCACTGGACTCGTCAATACAAAAACGTACAAGACAATAATCTACGCATATTAATTCGAATGTATACAGTCCGAATTTATCCACCCATATCTCGTGTACATAGATTTATAATCCAGAAATTGACCGAAAGAAGGCTGCGATTGTCTACATGTATTTGGACTCAAGAGAGTGTTCGTGGGGTAAACGAAGAGTCGAGTCACTTCCTCAAATTCATTGATTGGTTGTTTTATTGTCCCCCGCTACTTAGTATGGGGGGGGGGGGAGGGGGGAGGGGGACTTAGAAACACCGGTGTCCATAATTCCGTGATTCCGCAATTCCGTAAGATTTTTTTGTCCGGACAATAACTCACGAACGATTTAACCGATCAACTTCAAACTTGGGATGTGCCTTGACATTGGCGAGAGGACGGTTGGGATTGTTTTCCAGCAATGTGCATAATCTAATATGGCCGCCGTCAGCCATATTGTATTATAAGCAGTTGGATCTTGATCCTGGCAATAACTGGAGTACGATTCAACTGATCTACTTCAAACTCAGGGAGTGCCTTGACATCGGTGAGAGGACGGTTGGGATTGTTTTTCAGCAATGTGCATAATTCAATATGGCCGCCGTCAGCCATATTGGATTATAAGCAGTTGGATCTTAGATTTTCTTGTCCGGACAATAACTCGTGAATGATTTAACCGATCAACTTCAAACTTGGGTTGTGCCTTGACATTGGTGAGAGGACGGTTGGGATTGTTTTCAGCAATGTGCGTAATCTAATATGGCCGCCATCAGCCATATTGGATTATAAGCAGTTGGATCTTGTCCGGACAATAACTGGAGTACGATTCAACTGATCTACTTCAAACTTGGGGAGTGCCTTGACATCGGTGAGAGGACGGTTGGGATTGTTTTTCAGCAATGTGCATAATTCAATATGGCCGCCGTCAGCCATATTGGATTATAAGCAGTTGGATCTTAGATTTTCTTGTCCGGACAATAATTCGTGAATGATTTAACCGATCAACTTCAAACTTGGGGTGTGCCTTGACATCGATGAGAGGACGGTTGGGATTGTTTTCAGCGATGTGCGTAATCTAATATGGCCGCCGTCAGCCATATTGGATTATAAGCAGTTGGATCTTAGATTTTCTTGTCCGGACAATAACTCGTGAACGCTTTAACCGATCAACTTCAAACTTGGGGTGTGCCTTGACATTGGGAGAGGACGTTGGGATTGTTTTTCAGCAATGTGCGTAATCTAATATGACCGCCGTCAGCCATATTGGATTATAAGCAGTTGGATCTTGTCCGGACAATAACTGGAGTACGATTCAACTGATCTACTTCAAACTTGGGGAGTGCCTTGACATCGGTGAGAGGACGGTTGGGATTGTTTTTCAGCAATGTGCATAATCCAATATGGCCGCCGTCAGCCATATTGGATTATAAGCAGTTGGATCTTAGATTTTCTTGTCCGGACAATAACTCGTGAATGATTTAACCGATCAACTTCAAACTTGGGGTGTGCCTTGACATTGGTGAGAGGACGGTTGGGATTGCTTTCAGCAATGTGCGTAATCTAATATGGCCGCCGTCAGCCATATTGGATTATAAGCTCTTGGATATCTCCATTTTCAAATCATACTCTTCATCAATGATATGAGATATCATCGACCAAAACAAATCGACCATAGAGGTCCATGGCCCCCGCAGCAGCAGCACCAGTTATGGTGGATGGACCATAACTGGCGCTGCTACTGCGGGGGCCATGGACCTCTATGGTCAATTTTTGTATTTATTGGACCATGAGCATGACATACAAGTAGCATGATATACAAAAATATGCATTCATACATGGCGCCTGGTGCATAATTCAATATGGCCGCCGTCAGCCATATTGGATTATAAGCAGTTGGATCTTAGATTTTCTTGTCCGGACAATAACTCGTTAATGATTTAACCGATCAACTTCAAACTTGGGGTGTGCCTTGACATCGGTGAGAGGACGGTTGGGATTGTTTTCAGCGATGCGCGTAATCTAATATGGCCGCCGTCAGCCATATTGGATTATAAGCAGTTGGATCTTAGATTTTCTTGTCCGGACAATAACTCGTGAACGATTTAACCGATCAACTTCAAACTTGGGGTGTGCCTTGACATTGTGGAGAGGACTGTTGGGATTGTTTTTCAGCAATGTGCGTAATCTAATATGACCGCCGTCAGCCATATTGGATTATAAGCAGTTTGATCTTGTCCGGACAATAACTGGAGTGCGATTCAACTGATCTACTTCAAACTTGGGGAATGCCTTGACATCGATGAGAGGACAGTTGGGATTCTTTTTCAGCAATGTGCATAATTCAGTATGGCCGCCGTCAGCCATATTGGATTATAAGCAGTTGGATCTTAGATTTTCTTGTCCGGACAATAACTCGTGAATGATTTAACCGATCAACTTCAAACGTGGGGTGTGCCTTGACATTGGTGAGAGGACGGTTGGGATTGTTTTTCAGCAATGTGCGTAATCTAATATGGCCGCCGTCAGCCATATTGGATTATAAGCAGTTGGATATCTCCATTTTCAAATCATACTCTTCATCAATGATATGAGATATCATCGACCAAAACAAATCGACCATAGAGGTCCATGGCCCCCGCAGCAGCAGCACCAGTTATGGTGGATGGACCATAACCGGCGCTGCTACTGCGGGAGCCATGGACCTCTATGGTCGATTTTTTTTATTTATTGGACCATGAGCATGCCATACAAGTAGCATGATATACAAAAATATGCATTCATACATGGCGCCAGATATATGTGACATAATGATATATGTAACATGTTTATTACCGAACGATGATGAACTTCTGGTAAAAGGTATGCTCATACCAGTATCTGATAACGTATCATTCGCTACTGCTCGGCCTATTACGTCGAAGTCATAGTATCTCGAGCATCAATGGTGTAGGAATTTTGCACCTCTCAGGTGTAAACCGTCATCCGCCGCACGTGAGGCACACGACATACTATAGGATGTTTTTCCGCTAACATACTCCTCGTTGTATTATCCCTGATCAGGGAATTGTTATTATCTTGGGTTTATCTCCGATATGTCCGAAGGATCTCGTCTAATTTGAGGAGTTCCTTCTGGCTTTTCATCTCAAGTCGGATTATTGCCCATGTGGTGCCTTCTCTCTGTTCCAGAAATTGTAACCCCAGTACCCGTCCGAGTATATGTGAAAATGGGTATTCATATATGCAATACATTAATATACTATCGATGCTTCCGAATCGTACATGTCGCTATGTAGAATCTAACTGATTTCAATTGAATTTGGTGTTCAGAGCTTCCAGGTCATGAATATTTAATAGTCACCGGCGCATTTTAAAAACGGTACTTTACTTGCAGCCGTGGAGGGGAGATAGGGTCATCACCTCAGCTTTAACCCAAGGTTTATGCCAAGGACCCGTCCATATTTCTACCCCGCATTATAGCCCCAATCTTGCGAAAGGGCGGCAACATCCGAAGATACCTCGCCAGCTTGCGGAGCCAACCAAATATTCTCTACCATTATATTCCCTTCAAACCACTATGAAGCGTTCTCGAGGCTGGTTGACACTCGCGTTACTGCAATCCGGTTAGATCCCGCAAGCGACATATCCAAATGGGGAGCAGATAGGATTTCATTTTAATTAGATTGTCAGATATCTTAGAAACGTCAAGTACATTTAGACTCGTTGTGATTTTATTGTGTATTGTATTTCAACAGATCGAGGAAATTCACCGCCCCCGATACAGCAACCACCGTGAACGGTGATACAGTGGACGTGGTGCAGTTAGACGGACACAAGCAATATTTTTTGGAAGAAACATGTGTGTAAGTACTAGAGCACAATGAAAATCTGGAATACCAGCACAATTCGTTCTTGGCCGGTCAAGGATCTCAAAACTTTCGATGGCATTTTCTGTTACAAATGGGTACCCATGCTAAATTAGTTTTTTGTGTTGTAACTGTGATGGTTTGAGGGGATACCTGATTTTGGGCATTTATAGTCATTTTGGGGTCATTTTTATGGCCAAATAGGGTCGAAAATGGATAGAAATCAGTTATAACTTAATATTGACAGTACTATATCTACGAGTGGCTCTCCAAGCTGAATTAGTTGAATGTAGGTTTTAAGGTAGTCATAGATAACATGTTCATTATTAGAATTAAGGTCATTTTAGGGTCACTTTTGGGTCAAACGAGGTCAACAGTGGATAGAGGTTAATATGCTATGCTATATTTTATGCAGAGATGAAGGGATGAAATAAGAATAATATCTTGAACTATACAAGAAACATAAGAAATAATGATATTCAGATGACTCCATATAGCCGCCATTCTGAATTTGACCATCAAATTTTGATCTTTAGGATATATAAATAGATTCAAAATGATAGATAGATAGTCTTCCAAATCTTCGAAAAACAAGGAGAATAATACTGGTGACAGTACGTCGCCTTGCAACAAACCACAATGGCGAAAAAAATACTCAGTTTTTATACCTTGATGCAAAACACAAGACCTTACTAATGAATACAATGATTTAATTATAGCTGACATTTTATCCCCTACTCCACTTTTGGTTAATTTATACTACAGATACTTTATTTCCAGGGAGTCGAAAGCTTTCGCGAAAAAGCGCAATATACCCGTAGGATACTACTTTCTTGAAATTGAGAGGAATGTTTTATCAGCAGCGGGGTACCGAGGATCCTTATTGTGCAGAAATCATTTTGTGAAATTATAAACTTTGTGTTTCGTTTGTTTTCATTTATTAGCGTAATGTGTATTTTGATATGTTGATATACTGATATATTTTTCTATCTATTACAGCACGATACCTTCATGTTCGATCTGCACATGCGCACAACCAACGCCATTCGTTAGCCAAGCGGTTGTATACAAAAATAAAAACGCTAAAAAGGAAAAAGATAAATACGAACAGGTTTATATAATGTTCCCAGGATGTTGCAAATGTCTCAATATAGGACAAACGTAGCGAAGAGAGACTTTGCTTTTAATGTAGTTATGTTTTGAAAATGCTTCAAGGAAAGTTAGCTAATAAATCGATCACTTTGTACGCTCCCTCTATGTGATCGAATTATTCTAACTATTCTATTCCAGTATTCGAATTCATACATCCCTCATGTGGTAACACTCTCCATCGCTGTGAGTGATAAAGAGTTATCGGTACTGTCGAACAATTTACGTGATCGAATTATTGGGTCACTTACCATACCTTTTAGAATCATCACTCATTCAATCGACCGAGTAACCTTTATCGGTCGAGGTCATGTGTATGCGCATACGTTTCATTCCATTGTGTTAGTATATATAATGAGCAACACAGAGTATTAAAGATTACAGTTATGTAAATCATCAAGGTGGACTGTCTTCATTTGCGGAAGATGATCTTTCACGCGTGTGGGTTGAATTGTGCAGCCAACAGCCATACGGAAATCTGATGATATGTTTATTTATTCATCGCCGCCTAATGAAGACAAAGTATTTGATGAATAGCGTATCTTCTGATCGAGTCGGTTGAACATGTTGTGATTTAAGTTTTTCAATCATATACCATTAACCCATCAGTACCATTATTGTATACGCATTAACCAATTGATGGGTAAAAAGTACCAATAAAGGATCTATTTTATTCTATTTTGTGCTATTCTAATCTATTCTATCACCATGATATGTTCGTATGTCGCGGGTGAGAGTTGGGGAAGGGTATGTCAGCCAGCATTCTAGCGATGTCCTCATACCTTTGTCGATACTACATGTAGTCCAGACCTCAATTCGTCAACTATGCAGCGGAAGTCAATTTTCCTCGAGGAAAAGCAGACATTTTGAAGAAATATGACGAAAACATCACTTTTCTGGTACCCCATGTGACCGACATTTTGAATTTACCCATGATCCTCTGCTCGGGGGGTATGCAAATGGGCTCAAAATACCCCAAATATGATAAACTATAAGATCACGGAGTTTCAGCTCTCCATTTCTTGCCGTTCCGGAGATAGCGCAAAAAAAATGATTGGGGGGGGGGGAGTAGTATCAGGTTTTGGGGATGTACTTCCCCAAAAATAAAATAAATACTGGGATTAAGAGGATCCCATATAACTTGATCATGGGATGAAAATGGTGGGGATGTATTTTCCTTCTCTCGAGTGGGAATTTTCATGATCAAGTTAACAAGAGATCATTTTTTCCATCTAATTTAAGGCATTACCTTAATTACTTTTTTATTAAATATATCAACCACACAACCAAGTTGTTGAACGTTGACGGAGCGCATCCTGCCTGCAGCACCTGCCACCTGGGTTGCACGCGCTCATACCACATACGTGCGTGGGATGACATATCCCAGACGATGTTACCGTATGTTTTTTACTGTATTATATGGGAAATATTTCCTATTTCCTGCTATAGATTAGATAGTTGTCATGAATAGGCCTACTGGTAAGTCACAGTTTAATAGATTTCACAGATTTAATAGGTTTCACAGATCAAAGATACGCTGTCGAATTATTAAAGGACTATATTCGTGGGTAATGAAACAGAGGTGACTATTTCCAGTCTCTTTCCAATTAAAATTAAATCCCCTCATTTCGGCCAAATAAACGGTTAGTTACAGTTAGTAGACACCAAAAAAGGAACATTCCGTTGAATACTTACAGGTATGCGAATAGGAAAGGGATACATCCAACACGGGGATGTCAAGACAGCCACAGTTCCTTGGCCTGTACGATATTTCATAAGAGATCTATTCTATGAATACAAATATATATTTAAAATTTTTATACTATAATTGATTTCTGTGCGACTATGCACCTCACTATAATGCTAAGCGCCTCTGTTTATTTGTTCCTGTCCACCATACATACTCTGAAACTTAATACTGGCAGTATTGGAGTAAGTGAGGGTAACTTGCTTAATATGGTATCAGCGGTGAGTCCCAGAGGGAGAGAAGAATAAAATGGAAATTCATCGCCCACTGGTAGAACATGCACACGTGTATACTTTTCTAACAGAACGGGCAGCTAGGTGTGGATATACATATAGGAGAATCAGTTGAGAATTGGAGAAATTTTCAAGAGGTAGGAAAAATCGGCGACGTCTGGCGATTGAAAAGCAGCCATAAGACTCTACAGGAAAGTTTCCCTCGGCAACTCACATTCAGAACCGAGAATACGGTGGATTCTCAGATGTACCCCTAGTATCTCAGCCGCGCTTTTATAGCAGCTGTTCATGTGCAGACAAAGAAATATATACACGGCCCCTAGCACCGGTTTAAGCGGGATTAGATACGCTAGCTTGAGAGATGTAATGACAGATCAACTCAAACAAATAAATTTCAAATGAGCATCGAGGACGGCTGATGGAGTAAACGCCCCAACATGAGGTAAACCTGGTAAATGCAAGAATACCCAGAAAAACTAACCTGTAATGCCCGACGCAGTACGGCTTAAATTTCCCACCAAAACAATAAATCTACATTTACATTTGTCGAGTGACATGTACAGAGGGCAGGTCTCAAGGACTAACAGTCCACCAGCAGAATTTTACCATATACAGATAATATCTTGACCTTGTCTGGACATATTTACGTTCAGAATCCTTCCAGTCAAACATTCGCACCCACGAAACAGACGCTTGTAATTGTCGCTCTGCTCAATTATTGCCATATTTTTTTAAATTAAATAGCTATAGACAGATACATTGATGGATAAGACTAAATAATTTGTCTCGGTCCTGGTTGAAAATTATACCATGTAAGTTTGACAACTGCCCAAGTTGGAATGATATGACCGAATGTGCGCAATATAATTTCCTTGTCGTTCAGTGTCTATGTTTGAAATTTCGAAATATATAAATGCTATTCATTGAGAATTATTTTCAGAGATGACCTCACAATTATGAAAGTAGTGTGCAGTCATGAGATGTTTGCTCACTGGGCTGATACCCACACTGGGTGAAATGTACTGGTTTCCAAAAATGCGGATTCTTGGCGGAAACCAGTTGGAAACTGTAACACCCCATTTCCCGCCTGTTTCCGTGATGCGGAAACCAGTGGAAACAGCTGTTTTTGTTTCCGCCAAGAATCCGGTGCACGGAAACTGGACAGAAACCTGTTGTTAAATTTCCGCCCAAATTACGCTTCACCGGAAACGGGTGGGAAACTGATGTTAGTTTCCGCTCTGTTTCCAATGCATCGGAAATGGAGCGGAAATGGACCGGAAACTGCTATCAAGTTTCTAGCCTGTTCCCGATTGCGCAGAAACAGGTCGGAAACTGACATAGGTTTCCACTAAGATTCCGGTGCACGGAGACTGGACGGAAAGCTGTCCTTAAATTTCTGCCCAGATTACGCTTCAGCGGAAATGGGTGGGAAACTGATGTTAGTTTCCGCTCTGTTTCCAATGCATCGGAAATGGACTGAAAACTGGTGCTGGAGTTTCAGACCTGTTTCCGCTCGAGCAGAAACAGCTCGGAAACCAACGCGAGTTTCCCCCATGTTTCCAATCCAGCGGAAATAGACTGGAAACTGCTATTCAAGTTTCCAGCCGGTTTCCGCTTGAGCAGAAACAGATCAGAAACTGACCTAGGTTTCCGCCCAGATTCCGGTACATGGAAACTGGACAAAAACTGATGTCAGTTTCCGCTCTGTTTCCAATGCAGCGGAAATGGACCGGAAACTGCTATTAAGTTTCTAGCCTGTTTCCGGTTGCGCAGAAACAGGTCGGAAACTGACATACGTTTTCGCTAAGATTCCGGTGCACGGAGACTGGACGGAAAGCTGTCCTTAAATTTACAACGAACAATATACCAAGAATTTCTACAAGAGTATCAGAGGAGCAGTTTTGAGCGCACGTCAATTAAGGAACTAGAGGTTCCGCTTTGACCCTTGGGTTGCCGCTCCGGCATGAAGCCTATGCTGGTTGTTTTCTTAAGCAAAAACATAAGTCTCCCCCAACCTCCCACCTTGCGTTGAGTGGGCACATTATTTAAGGGAAAGTGCTATAAAATTAATGTAGAAATAAGTGTCAAGTAGTTCTCCTGATATCTTGCCGACAAGGTCTGTATATACATGTACAATTAGATGAATGGATGGACGGACAATGGACAAGGATAAATGCACGCACAAACCAAAATCTAATCAAATGAGGGGGCTATTCCAATGAACCTTCCAAGTTTGGTGAAATTCTGTTCAGTAGTTCTCAAGATATCTTGCAGACAGGCCTGTATATACATGTACATGAAGATGGACGGACGGACAATGGACACGGATGAACGCACACACACACCAAAACCTAATCAAATGAGAGGCTATGCCAATGAAGCTCCCATCTAAGTTTGGTGAAATTCCGTCCAGTAGTTTCAAGATATTTTGCAGACAAGGCCTGTATATACATGTACAAGTAGATGGACGGACACCGAACACGGACGAATGCACGCACACACACCAAAACCTAATCAAATGAGGGGGCGATCCCACTGAAGCTTCTGTCCAAGGTTGGTGAAATTCCGTCCAATAGTTCTCAAGATATCTTGCAGACAAGGCCTGTATATACATGTACAAGTAGATGGATGGACGGACACGGATGAATGCATACACACATACACCAAAACCTAATCAAATGACGGGGCTATTCCAATGAACCTTCCAAGTTTGGTGAAATTCTGTTCAGTAGTTCTCAAGATATCTTGCAGACAGGCCTGTATATACATGTACATGAAGATGGACGGACGGACGGACGGACGATGGACACGGATGAACGCACACACACACCAAAACCTAATCAAATGAGAGGCTATGCCAATGAAGCTTCCATCCAAGTTTGGTGAAATTCCGTCCAGTAGTTCTAAAGATATCTTGCAGACAAGGCCTGTATGTACAAGTAGATGGATGGATGGACGGACACCGGGCACGGATGAATGCAGACACACACACCAAAACCTAACCAAATGACGGGGCTATCCCAATGAAGCTTCTATCCAAGTTTGAGGGAATTCCGTCCAGTAGTTCTCAACATATCTTGCCGACAAGGCCTGTATATACATGTACCAGTAGATGGACAGACGGATGGACACCGGACACGGATGAATGCACACACACACACCAAAACCTAATCAACTGGGGGGCTATCCCAATGAAGCTTCCATCCAAGTTTGGTGAAATTCCATCCAGTTGTTCTCAAGATATCTTGCAGACAAGGCCTGTATATACATGTACCAGTAGATGGACAGACACTGGACACAGATGAATGCACGCCCACACACCAAAATCTAATCAAATGAGGGGGCTATCCCACTGAAGCTTCTATCCAAGTTTGAGGGAATTCCGTTCAGTAGTTCTCAAGATATCTTGCAGACAAGGCCTTATATACATGTACCAGTAGATGGACGGACACCCGATACGGATGAATGCACACACACACGCCAAAACCTAATCAAATGGGGGGGGGGGCTATCCCAATGAAGTTTCCATCCAAGTTTGGTGAAATTCCATACAGTAGTTCTCAAGATATCTTGCAGACAAGGTAAGGGGACGGACAAACATCCAGACAGACATCCAGACAGACAGACAGACATCCATCCAACCAGACAGACAGAACAAACACTAGATGTCTCCCCCCGACATAGTTGGGGGAGACATAACTATTAAATCGATGAGCCATGTGTATATTTGGCCTAATTGTTACCCGTAGGCCCGCTGTTTATTTTGCATAGGCCTATGCCCTACAACATCTGTACATGAATATTGAGTCTGCAATAACGTAGACTCTATTATTATTATTATTTCTAGTTTGTAAATTGAGGTCTTAAGAAAATAAATAAAGACATGATAGACGTTGGACTAATTAGGTAATTTTGTGGCTAACTTTGTTATGATACTGTCCTGTATATGTATTTTAGTCCACTGTGCCTGTTAAACTTCCATTGTTTGCCAGAATAATTTCTTAAGGCCTTTGTGCTGGCATCCATTTAGGCACTCAAAATATAACAAAGATACAAGCTTGAGCTCCCATGTGCACAGCAATATTGAAACATATTTCCAAGAAATGCTTCGCCCATGTCGAAGAGATATAAGAAAGTAACACAGTTATATATTAACTAATCAAATTATTTAACATTTACAGTATAATGGGAAATATATTGAACATTTGATTTTTAATTCTCCAAAAGTATCTTGGGGATGAATATTCACTATACCGGTGAGATAGGCATTTAAACCAAAGTCATTGCATCAAGCCAGCTTTTCTGATTAGCTGGAAATCCTGGAGGCCATCTTTATTTTATGCGAAATCGATATCTCTGTTACCATTCAGTTGTTTTATATGAAAGTTGGTATACATCATCGATACATCCAGATACTTTGAATCGGGACCTGATTGACCGAAAACCTTGGCGGCCATCTTTAATTTATGCAAAAACTTTAATGATATATATCTCTGATCTAATTTAAGTGTTCTATAACAAACTTGGTATACAGCATAAATGTATCAACTGACTTGCAATGAATAACCACGTCAGTTCCTCTGAGTGGGGGGAAGGATGGGCGGCCATCTTTAATTTATGCAAAATCAATAATCTCGTTCTCTGGCGTTCAAGTGCTCGATGTAAAATTTGGTATACATCATCGATGCATCAATAGACTTACGACAAATGACAGTTCTGGTTTCTCTGATTAGGCGGAAACCTTGGTGGCCATCTTTAATTTATGCAAAATCTTTAATGATGTATATCTCTGATACAATTTCAGTGCTCTATGCGAAACTTGGTGCACAGCATCAATGTATGAATAACCACATCAGTTCCTCTGAGTGGCGGGAAGGATGGGTGGCCATCTTTAATTTATGCGAAATCATTAATGATCTCTATCTCTGATACTGTTCAAATGCACGATGGAAAATTTGGTATACATCATTGATCATATTGATGCATCAAGGAATTTATGTAATGAATACCGGTTTCTCTGATTGGACGGAAATCTTAGGGGTCATTTCGAATTGGAAAACTTTTGATAATCTGTATATTTGTGACTTGACTGCTTGGTGTTCCTGACATCTTGGTTCAAATTGAATACATTATGAATGTATGGGTTTTTTTGATGCGCAGCTTCGTATTAAAGGTGAAATGCAAAGGTATTAAAAGTATGAAAAAAGCATTTCCCTTTCCCTTTTATGATGATAATAAATTATACAACCATCAATGAACGAAATCTGGTGATAAGTTTTATTTTTTAAAGAGAAATAAAACACGTGTATGATCAGCGGCTTTAAAACATGGCATCGCTTATCTCCCCTTGATTCGGAGCTTTTCCACCAGAGGCTGTGACGTCATAGTTGAACCACACTAAAAAAATGGCGGCTAACATGAATGTAGACAACTACAGTGATGCGGAGGAATTTTCTTACACTTCTTCCTCTTCTTCTGACGAGGAATTAAGAAGAATTCACGGCAATGGTTAATGCAGGGGTGCCCCTGCTTTACCAACACGAACCTATTGTGAACAAAGAACCTTCAGACAACGATAGAATCAGTGACACTGCAGTGGGCGACAGTCATACCGAGAGAATCGGAAATATAGATTGGTAAATTCCGACTTTTTCTTTTATCCCCCATAGCGAATGATCACCAACCTGTGATACGTTTCAGTGAACGTGAATGACACAAGTAAAGGCTTCGTGAGCAATAGCCTAGCTTATCTATGTGAGGTATTTCCATACAATGCAGCTACATCATGTTGTGCAGACTGTGCTGGTTCCACTGCTACGTCACGTATCGCAGCGCCCCCAGGAGGAGGTAATCATGTACGGATCGAAATTTCGTAAATAATACAGCTTTACATTTTTTAGTTTTTAACTTCATTAGGCTTAAGCAAATGTTTTAAAACTGAAATGAAATTAATATACACATTATTTCTCCAATCTTACTGCAAATATCAAGTGATGTAGACGAACCTTTGCATTTCACCTTGAAAGTATTTAGTTTAATGTGTTTACATTAGAGTAGAATGGCGCCAGAATCATCCATTGTTAACTTGTTGGTTTGACATCTTATTCTCCAATGCACTGATATTTCAGGATCAAAGAACTGTATACCAATCTGAATGTAAATAAATATTGAACATTTTACCACTGACTTTTCTTTTGTATAAACTAACATTTCCGCTTATTTTCCGCACCGCTCTATTCAGGTATTTCATGTTTCCAGCCTGTTTCCATTCTGTTTCTGTTGCGGAAACCAACAGAGTGTTACAGTTTCCAACCAGTTTCAATCCTGTTTCCGGCCCACTTTCCACATGATTTCCGCTGCGGAATCTTGGCGGAAACAGCTTGGGAACTGTAACACGTCCACTATTCCGCACCTCCGGAATCCTGGGTTCCGCTCGGTTTCCGCTTGGCATGCTCCATGGTTTCCGCCCAGTTTCTGTCCAGTTTACAATTTGGAAACTTAGTCGGAAACTAGGCGGACACGGTCTGTTTCCAACCTGTTTCCGCTTATTTGCCGCACAGCTCTATTTGGATATTTCATATTTCCAGCCCGTTTCCGCGCTGTTTCCAGTGCGGAAACCATTGTTACAGTTTCCAGGCGGTTTCAATCCTGTTTCCGGCCCAGATTCCGCATAATTTCTACTGCGGAATCTTGGCGGAAACAGCTTGGAAACTGTAACACGTCCACTATTCCGCACCTCCGGAATCCTGGGTTCCGCTCAGTTTCCGCTTGGGGTGCTCCATGGTTTTCGCCCAGTTTCTGTCCAGTTTACAATTTGGAAACTTAGGCGGAAACTAGGCGGAAACTGGTTGGAAACCTTTTAAGCACGGTCTGTTTCCGCTCAGTTTCTGCTTGGCATGCTCCATGGTTTCCGTGCAGTTTCCATCTTGTATCTGTCCAGTTTACAACTTGGAAACTTAGTCGGAAACTAGGCGGAAACTGGTTGGAAACCTTTTAAGCACGGTCTGTTTCCAACCTGTTTCCGCTTATTTTCCGCACAGCTCTGTTTGGATATTTCATATTTCCAGCCTGTTTCCGCACTGTTTCCAGTGCGGAAACCAGCAGAGTGTTACAGTTTCCAACCGGTTTCAATCCTGTTTCCGGCCCAGATTCCGCATAATTTCCGCTGCGGAAACAGCTTGGAAACTGTAACACGTCCACTATTCCGCACCTCTGGAATCTTGGGTTCCGTTCAGTTTCCGCTTGGCATGCTCCATGGTTTCCGCCCAGTTTCTGTCTTGTTTCTGTCCAGTTTACAATTTGGAAACTTAGTCGGAAAGTAGGCGGAAACTGGTTGGAAACCTTTTAAGGACGGTCTGTTTCCAACCTGTTTCCGCTTATTTTCCGCACAGCTGTATTTGGATTTTTCATATTTCCAGTCAGTTTCCGCGCTGTTTCCAGTGCGGAAACCAGCAGAGTGTTACAGTTTCCAACCGGTTTCAATCCTGTTTCCGGCCCAGTTTCCGCATAATTTTCGCTGTGGAATCTTGGCGGAAACAGCTTGGAAACTGTAACACGTCCACTATTCCGCACCTCCGGAATCCTGGGTTCCGCTCAGTTTCCGCTTGGGGTGCTCCATGGTTTCCGTCCAGTTTAGAATTTGGAAACTTAGGCGGAAACTAGGCGGAAACTGGTTGGAAACCTTTTAAGCACGGTCTGTTTCCAAGCTGTTTCCGCTCAGTTTCTGCTTGGCATGCTCCATGGTTTCCGTGCAGTTTCCATCTTGTATCTGTCCAGTTTACAATTTGGAAACTATGCGGAAACTGAGCGGAAACTGGATGGAATCCGGTTGTTTCCACCCAGTTTCCGCCCTGTTTCCGAATTCGGAAACTGGCACATTTCACCCAGTGTATATCAGCCAGACTGAGAAGAACCTGACAATTTAGATATGTACTAAATTTTACTTCACTCTTATTACTAACGGTACAAACCGATACTTTCTGATACACCGTGTACCGTACAGTATAAAATTCACAAATAATAAGATTTAGAATTGTAAACTTGTGGTATCCTGTGGCTACAAAATAGCTGCATTGTTCCTGGATAATAAACTGAAAACGCTACTCCAATAATTGTAATGTCAGAATGCACGAATATCTTTGCATAAGACCGACCGGACGCACATCGTCACCTGGACAATACTCCACAGCTCGTATTTGCTGGGAGTAAAACCAGAATTTGATGTGTTCTTTTTGTCAAGATTATTCTCAATAATTCAAGATTTTTGTTTCTGTCCTGTTATGGGTTCGTTACTTTTATTATAATTGTATTTTAACTCTAATAATCATGTCGCAAGAATCAATAAATTGTTAACTAATTTACTCGTGTAGTCATGGTTATTTGCTCATAGGTGCGGTTAGTAGTTTCTTTTTCAATAGATGGCGCAGCTTTCATGTAATCCGTCCGATTAAATGTATGATCAGACCATTCGGAGCCAATTTTGATGCTGTCTTGCCAGACTCCTCTCGACTTAGGTCCTGAATAACATGGAAAATGCTTTATATTTCCGTAGTAATTGGCGTGTCCTGGAATGTCGTGCAAGTGAAGCTGTGCAACGGTCGTGTTAAAGGGTTACGCCAATCTTGCGTGCGTATGCCAAGCCTGTTATGAATTATGGATACTACAATGAAGTATAAGCCCCTGTGGATATTCGAACCGCGGTAGCATACGTCAAGTACACGCAGTTATGATTGAAGCGGGTCCACGATGAAACAATGCCATAATGGCTTAATTACTTGACGAGCTAGTTCGATGAATGTGAGTGCGGAAAATCCTTTCTGAGGAGGATTGAGACCTGGCCGTGTGAGAATAGATTCAAAAATCTGGACAAGCATCCAGTGTCACCGGACGTCGAGATGAAATGCAGAACACTTCGTCATCCCTATATCTTTGACAGATGCAAACGCCATTAGGGCACACGCCATATGGTAGCTTTAGCACCAGAAGCCTGACCGATCAACCTGTTCTGCAGCCACAGCCAGGAGAGCAAGACGATTTAGTCGGAGGTAAGTTGGCAGCTGACAGGGAATTACTAGACTTAGGGTGGAATTGTCCTGCCCTGCGACAAAGAGCACTCTGTGGAACAGTTCAGGTGTACCGATATGCAGATAAGCAGTTCGATAAACATTTCAGGAAAGTTGAATGTCCATTCTTCTTCTGACACCTTCTTAATAGTAAATCAAATAAACTCTACAACATTGTAAGAATCGAATGCTGGTACTCGATAGGTAATTGTATTTCTCCAGTCAGTGTACCTGACAAGCACTCCGTTATCAGAGAAGATCTCTCTGAATTAATTTGAACGTTTGCA